>PCFQ01000019.1:231022-248390 GCA_003063905.1 Chlorella sp. A99 | reverse complement strand
TGTGCTGGCAGCCTGTCGGGCACGGCAGGCCGCCACCCAAGAAAGCCTGCATGCTGGCACGCAGCCACTACTCTGCAGCGGCTGAGCACAGCTACTTCAAGCTGTTCAGTCACACAGTGTGGTCAAGTCATGTCAACGGCAGAATGAGAGAATGGCAGGCTGCAGGCGCAACGCTGCAGGCCAGCACACAGCGCACTGACATCCCCCACCCTCCTCACCTTTGGCTGCCCGTCTGGTCGTTTGCCCAGCATGCCGGAGGACAGGCTGTGGTGCCACCAGCTGACAAACGCGATGCAGAAGGCGGCGTCGCGCACGCACTCAGCAGGCGAGCGGCCCTTGACGACAAAGATGCGCAAGTAGTGGTGCAGAAAGTCGATGAGCAGGTAGGCTCCCCAGTAAGCAGGCTCCCGCAGCATGGCATCTCGCAGCGTGCTGACAGGCGTCACAACCGGCGCTGCGCCGCGCTCTGGGCGCTCGAGCCGCAGGTCTGCCAGCCAAAGCGTTGCTGGCCAGTTCTGCTTGTCGGCGCAGGAGACGTAGTTGTAGCGCAGGCCGAGGTCCACCTGAGCGCAGAGGGAGTGGCATGAAATGGACAATCCATGAGAGGCCAGCACCAGAGTGGCATGAGGGCAGCAGCAGCCCGCCCCGCCCGCCTGGCTGCTGCCCGCCGGACGGCCACAGCCAGCACACCTGGTGGCCTCCATTGGACTTGCTGATCTCCAAGAGCCACCGCCAGTTGGCCATGAAGGGTCCAATCTGCAGCACTCGCTCGGGGTGGATGAACTGCAGCCGAAGGCGCCAGCCGATGTGGAGGTAGTCACATGCGAAGCTGACGAAGTCCAGCGGCCCTGGGCCCACCTGCGTCGGAGGCAGGGCGCGGCATTGATGCGAGCATGGCAGTCCGCAGCGCAGCGCGTACAAAGTCATGCGCTGCGCGCCGCAGCGCCGTGCGCCGCGTGCTCTGTGCCCCGCCGCACGCCAGGCGGCGGTGCGCGCCGCCGCATCCCCATCCTCCCTGCCTCACCTTGAGCATGCACATCTTGACCAAAGGGTGGTCCACGCGCAGCGTCTCGCGCTCGCCCACACTCTGGACTAGGAAGAGCTGGAAAGCGGCAGCGCGGACGCGCGAGTCGCCGTCAGCCGCATGGAGCATGAGGTGCAGGTTGAGGGCCGCAGCGGCCCGCCACAGGCGCTTCCACACAGCGCAGACCGTGTCGGCTGCATTCAGGTGTGATGGGGCAGACGATCAGGGGGTGCAGCTGGAGAGAGGGAGCTTGCAGCAGCGCATGCTTGCAACTCACTAGAGAAGGTGGCGTTGGAGTTGTCGTGCGTGAAAGCTGCGAGCGGGAAGGCTGGTGCACCAGGCACGCAGGGCTTGAGCACCCAGACGTACAGCGTTGAGGCGAGAGGTAGGTTGCGCACAAGTGCTTGAAGCTCAGCCGCCGATGCCACCATGAGAGGTTCACCGCAGAGCCCATAGATGGGGAACTTGCCGGGTTTAGGGTTTATGGTTAACCCTAAACCCTAAACCCTAAACCCTAAACCCCTAAAGCAGGCAGATGGTACCTGTGCCTCCCGCACGCGCGCAGCCAGCCGCACATAGCCAGCCGCCTCCAGCCGCTCAGGGTCTTGAAGCAGAGCAGCGGGGGCGCAGCCTTGAGGAAAAGCGTGCCAGTAGAGGCACTGAAAGTCGCTGCGCCTCACGCCGCAGCAAGGGCAGCGGCCGCTGCCGCCCGACAGCGGCTGCCGCATCTGAGATTCTGCCAAAAAGTCAAGGTCAATGGTCATGTCAGGAGTCAGTCTCACTGTAGTGGCTAGTCATAAGGCGGGCGAGTCTGCCGCCTCCGTTTCGGGGCTGCCAGAGCTGCTGCCCGCGCCCGATGCCCGCTGCTTCGGCGGCCTGCCGCCCGCGGCAGGCGTGGGCGCGCTGCGCTTGGTGCCGCGGTTCTGCTGCACCAAGCTGAGCCGGCGGCTGATTGTCAAGTCCTCAAACTCCTTCAGCCGCTCCAGCTCCGCAAGCAGCACTGCTGGCACGCTGTCCTCGGGCGCATCGAGCGCGGCCAGCGCGTCGGCCACGCCCATCTCGTACCCCCCCAGAATCGCCTGGTGGTCTTTGCCGTAGGCGTGCGAGCGCAGGGCAGAGGGGTCGCCGTACTTGTTGTCCTTGAGCGGGTTGGTGCCGCACATGTCGCAGACGAAGCTTCCCTGGGGGATCAATGCGCAAGGCAGATGCATTCAGCGGCGGCATGAGTCATGCAAGCTGCCGCGCCCGCCCACCGCCCGCCTGCCCCTGTTGCTAGCTGGTACGCCCACCCAGCCCCACCCAGCCCACTCGAGCCTCACATTCGGCAGATCAGTGCTGGGGCGGTGCAGGGCCAGGCGGGGGCGCAGCCCCGGCACGCCGAACAAGCGGGCGAGGGGCCGGCCCTCGTAGATGCTGAGCTTCGTGGCTGCCGGTGCCGTGTCTGGCTTCTCGAACACCTCCTGCTGGTAGACCTCAAAGGCCTTCTTGCCACCGTTGCCTGCAGTGCAGGGTTGAATGTGCAGCGCTGGGACCAAGTGTGCAGCGCCGGCATGCGAAGCAGTGAGCGCGGGCGGGTGGGAGAGAGCGACGCACCCTTGGCGGCAGCGCCGGCGGTGGCGGCCTGGGCCTCCTCCGCCGCCCACATCAGCAGGTGCTGGCAGATGACTTCATACGTGGATGAATCCAGCCCCAGCTGCTTCAGAAACCGCGTAAGCACTGCCTCGTCGGCGTCGTCGCCCGACCAGGTCTCGCTGCAGCTGACTTTGAACGACTTGTACAGGCCCTCCCACGTCTCCACGAACAGCTTCGCCGCCACCAGGGAGCCTGCCTCAAGCAGCAGAGACCGATTGGCGCCGCTGTTGAGCAGCAGCCCCCGCTCATGGCCACTTGCGGAGGCTGGCTGCGTCAGCCGTGCCTGGAAGATGTTGAGGGACGCCTGCTCGTCCTGCATTTTGAATCAGAAGGCGATTGGGGAGCTTTGCAGAGCGAGGGTCTGAAGCCGTCTTCGCCCTGCTCGCTTTCTTCATTTCCGTCTTCGTTTGCATTACACTATGACACGCAAGATCCAATGGCATGCTCGGAATGCTCGGGCGCAGCCGCACAACAGCGGCATGCAGCGCCATCCTGCTGGGGGACGGTGGCAGGAGCGCGCCATCCTGAGGTGGGACGGAGGGTGGTTGAGCCGTCCCGCGTCTGCCATCCCCACCATGTCGCCGCCGCCATCCCTGCCATCCCCGCCGCTCACCATCCTTCTCCCGAGTTCCCATGCGCCATCCCTCCAACCAGTGCCAGCCCTCAATCGCAGCTATGCTGCTTGGCCTCCAGCGGCGCCACCGCCAGGATGCGCCGCACAATGTGCACGGGCAGCTCCAGGCCCAGCCGCCGATGCAGGCGCGCCAGGCTCAGCGCCAGCGCACGCAGGCGTCTTTGCGCCGCGGCAGGCAGGTGCGCCACCAGCTGCGCCGCCTCGGCCGGGGAGCGCGCCAGCACGGCGGGCAGGGCGCGCGCCAGGCCGGGAGTGGGGTTGGGGAGCGCCGCCCAGTCGGCGGGGGCCAGCGCGGTGCGTGCTGCCAGGTCGGCCAGCAGCGTGTGCACTGTGTCGGCTGCAGTTGGCTTGGCACGTGGGTCGTGTATCGCAGCCAGCAGGTTGGCAATCAGTTCAGCCAGCGCTGCCGTCGAGCGCTCCAGCAGGACGCGTGCGGCCGAGAGTTGGCCGTACCTGGCTGCAACGAAGACACCTGTCTCGCTGTCAGCTGTCCTGTGCCGCTCTGTCTCAGGTGCAGCACTCAGCACCAGCTCCAGCACAGCCATGTGGCCACTCGCAGCTGCACAATGCAGCGCCCGCCAGCCACTGGATTCGGCCAGCGACGCCGCCTGGGGCGCTGCAGTCAGCAGCAGCTCCCCAAGCTGCTGCGCAGCTGTTTTTCGCTGCTTCTTGCAGCGGCAGCTCCCCACGGCCATTGGCCACCATGGCATCCTCTTTCGACGCTGCCAGGAGGCGTCGGATGGCGGCCACGTCCCCAGCCCGTGCTGCAGCATGCAGCGGGGTGTCGGCCATCACCCCTGCACCAATCGGGGCAGACAAGGCAGGTGCTGGGACGGCGGTGCAGTAAAATGTGCATGAGCGTCAAGTAGCTGCTGCTTGGATCAGGCAGCCCAGGTCCTGATCGCCCACTCGCCTGCTACGCTACACGTGTGTGGGAGTGGGTGGTGCCTGGCAGGCGGCGGCGGACAAGGTGCGCGGGTGAGCGCCGCCGCCGCGTGTGTGCTGCAGTGCCGAGGTCGGCTCCCTCGGCCTCGTTGCGGTCTTGCAGGTCCGGTATTCAGTTGTAAGAGGCTGCCAGCGAGGCGAGCGATTGGGGGCGGACCTCGAGACCTCGATCGAGCTGCAGCGGCGCCTGGAGCGCGCGAGAGGAGCTGTGGATTGATGAAAGAGACGCAGAATGGGGGCGGGGGTCAACGAAGCGGGTCAAAGAGCGCTACAGCGCCCGGGCGGGCGGGGCCGGCTGCTGCGCACAGTTGCGCCGCATCCCACCGCCTCCCAGCACAAGTGGCAGCGCAGCGAGCATGTTTTTTCACATGCATGACAGCTGTGCTCCACCTGGCATGACCCAGACGGGGGACAGTGCAGTGCAATTACATGGATGCGACGGCCGCGTCAAGCAAGGCGAACCTCCTGTCGCCGCATGGCCGCCAGCAGCGCGCCGCGTGCCTGAGCGCACCCGCCGCCACGGCGTCATTGCGTCAGGGGCGCCGCCGGCGCGGGGAGGACCGCGGGGTGCGGCTGCAGCGCAGCTTCCACCGCGCCCGGCGCCCAGTGGTCGGCCGCACGGCCTGGCTCCAGATACCTGGAAATCAGGAAAGAATTTTTTTTCAGATACCTGGAAAGCAGGAAAGCAGAGCAGGGGATGCACCACATTCCCCACAGCCTGGCTGTTCTGGCTGCAGCAGCTGCGTGTGCAGGCGCAGGTGCCCGGCGCAACAGCGCAGCACGCACCAGGCGACCGTGGCGCGCAGCCCCTCCTCCCAGGGGGTGGCCTCCTCCCAGCCCAGCGCCGCGAGCGTGGGGTCGCGCTCGCAAAACCTGCGACACGAATCGATGCATCAGTCCAAACTATTGAGGAGTTGATGGCACTCAGTGAGTCGGCCTCTGACCGCGCAGGCGCACGGGCGCAAGCCCCTTCCGAGATGGGCTCTGCGCATGCGTGCGCGCCCGCTGCGCCGGCGGCGGCGGCGGCGCGGGCAGCGGCGAGGGAGCGCGCGCCTGCGGTCGTTGAATGCGCGGTCGGCCACGTGGGTCACCTTGGGATCTCCCACGCCCATCAGGCGGCAGATGTCGCGCGCAACCTGCAAATCGCCGAAAGAAAGGTTGTTTTCACTGATTTCCACCTAACCCGGCGGCGGCGCCGCGCGGCGGCAGGCACCAGGCGGCGCCCGGCTGGCGCGCCCCTCACGTCCAGCGCCGTGTGCTGCTGGCAGCTGCAGATGTGGTAGGTTTGGCCCACGTCGCCCTGGCACAGCGTCGCAGGCGCGGGCAAGGACTCTGTCCAGCGTGCAGGGACGCGCAAAGGCGCTGCGCGGGGCTGCGCAGGGCACCCCTGCACGCCGACCGCCGCACGCACCTGCCTGTGCTCAGCATCTGCACAGCAGCCCCTTCCCCACTCCACTCTGCCCAGGCCAAGGGAGCTGCCAGACCAGACCAGACCGGCGCTCCTCACCCGCCGCAGGATGACGTCGAAAGCTTCTGCCACGTCGGCGACGTACAGATGCGCCCGCGCCGCCCGCCCGCTGCCGTGGATGGGCAGCGCCTCTCCTAGGGTTGGGTTTCACCCGGGGGGGCGCGGCAGGGAGGCGCGCGCGGCGCCCACCAAGGTCAATGGCGGGCGCGCCAGCTGTGGCGAGGCTAGGAGCTCAGCAGACGGGCGTGCAGGGGCGGAGTAGGGGGCGTGCAGCGGCTGGCGCGCACAGCGTGCACAGCGCAGGCTCGCCACGCACGCGCACGCCGCTTTCCACCCGGGCTGGTGCCTACCCACCTCGGCTGGCCAGCAGCACCAGCTTGGGGATGAGCTTCTCTGGGAATTGATGGGGGCCGTAGCTGCACCAGGAGGGAGGGAGGGAGGACCGAACGCAAGCGCAACGGAGGCATCGCGAGGCGCCTGGGCAGATCGGGGGAGGCAACGCGTGGAGCACATGGCAGTACGTGCCACAGGTGCGCGCGGGGGCGCTTCCGCCGCCAGCCAGCCCGCGCGAGGGCCCCCGGCTCTTCTCACACATTGCACGAACGGGCGATGATAATGGGCAGGCGGTAGCTGGAGAGGTAGGCACAGCTCAGCATCTCGGCCCCCGCCTGCGGCGCGACGGGTGGTTAGAATGTCAGTCAGTTAGCGGTCGCGCGGCAGGCACAGGTGGGCAGCGAGGCGCGGGCCGCCCGGGCGATCGGCCGCCGACAGCGCGCCGCAGCGGCGCGTCACGCCGCCGCGCGCCTTGGCGGCCGCATAGGGGTTGGCGGGCGTGAGCACCGTGCCGTCGCTTGCGCCTGGTGAAGGCAGGGGTGGAGCGGCATGGGATGCGCTGCTGGCCGATGAGAGCACGTCAGTCCACGGAAAGCTGCTGGCAGCACTGCCTGGCAGCACGCGCGTGCGCGCGTGCCGTGGCGGGCTGCCCGCCACACCCCTCACCGCTCTCAACACCACTTCCCCCACCCCGCCCCTTACCATACACCTCATCTGTTGACACGTAGACAAAGCGGCGCAGGCGGCCGTATTGGCGGCAAGCCTCCAGCAGAACGTGCGTGCCATAGCTGCAGCAGGGGGCACAGCAGCGCAGCTCTGGTTTAAACTCAAATTTGTCAATCTGCGTGCCCGCCTAGCTGCACAGAGGGGGAGAGACAGAGGGCAGGGGGCGCAGCAGCACCGTGCGGCGATTCGGCAGGCTGCAGCGCGCGGGGCTGGGGCCCCTCCCGCCGCCTGCCGGCGGCACGGTGTCCTGGCCGCGGCCGGCCACGGCGGGATCGCTCCCCGCCGCCCCTAGATGCCCGTGCCGCGCTGCTGCTCAACAACACGAACATGGAGGCGATAAACCCTAGGTAGGTCATGCCAAAGGACTTCTTGTCGTTGCCCACCGTTAGAGCGGCGCCACTTGCGTTAGAGCGGTGCCACTTGCCGCTCTAACGGTGGGCAACGACAAAAAGACCATTGGCATGACCTACCTGCTGGCCAACTTCCCCCCCTAGATGCCCGTGCCGACTCAGCGTGAGTGAAAAAAAGAAAGAAAGAAATCCCGCGCTGACTCAGCGTGTTGTTCAGAGTGAAAGACAAGGAGTTGCCGAAACTGGCATCCACGTGCGTCTGCGCGAGGGGGAGCGACAATGGAAAGTGGGCAGCACGCCGAAAGGGCCAGCCAGGGAGGAGGGTGCAGCACAGCCCGCGCCAGCGCCGCGCGGTGTGCCCTGAGCGGCCCGCGGCAATGCGCCTCCCTGCAGCACGGCGGCGCGCCGTGTCGCGCAGCAGCTCGTGCGCGGGCCGAGGTGGCGTACAGCCGCACGGCAAGGCCAGGTGTGTCCGCGCGCCTGGGCGGCAAAGTGGAGCACGGTGTCGACGTTGTGCTCAAGCAGCAGGCACGACACCAGGTCCTGCATGGGGCGCTTGGGCTTGTTGGTCGTCAGCAGGGAGAGAGAGCGTGCAGCACGTTGAAAGAAAGTTAGCTGAGACGCCAGGCCCCGCACTCAGCGTGCGGAGTACGCGTCAAGTCTTGAGCGGCGATGCGAAGCTTGGCACAGCGCCGCGGCCCCGCGGCGCCCCGAGTCGGCGCAGCGCATCCAAAAACGGCGTGGTGAGACTCCCGGCAACCTCTCAGCCAGTCGGCCGATCACCCCCCACAGGGTGCGGCCTCCCCGCCGCCCCCACCCACCATGGGGGCCGAGAGGGTGCCGGGCACCCTCTCACCCCCCACAGAGTGTGTCCTCCCCGCCACCCCCACCCACCCTCCCTCCCCACCCACCCCGCACAGGACGTCCCCCTTCACAAATCTGCAGTTGGGCAGCGCCAGCGCACCGGCCAGGCTGGCCAGGCTGGCGCAGGCGTCGAGCTTGTCGAAAGCCACAACCTGCGAGGTAGAAAGATGCATCAGCAGGCGGCAGGAGAGCTTGCAAAACTAGTGGGGGGGCAGGGGCGCAGGGGCGCAGGGACGCAGGGGCGCAGAGGCGCAGAGGCGCAGGGGTGCAGGCGATGAGCATCGTATCATATAGGGAAGGGGGCAGGAGGGAAGGGGAGGGGCAGTCTCCTGGCAAGACGTGCGTGCGACCGCCGCCCGGCAAAGAGGCGCAGTGGCAGCGCTGCGGGCGGGCAGGCTGCGCCGCATAGGCCACCGCGCGGCGCGTGGCAGAGGCACGCGCGCCTTGCAGCGCGGGTGGCGCCGCGCGAGCAGCTCCGCCACGTGAGATCCAATAAAGCCTGCGGCCGCAGGGTTGATGGTGGAGGGAGGGGGGGCGGGCGGGCGCCTGGGCACGGCGCCTACCACAGGAAGCGCTAGCGCCTGCTCAGAGGAGGCGCTGACGGGAGCTTTTGAGTACAAGCGCAGGCGCCGGCGCCTGGCCAGGATGCGTCGGAGCCAAGAGGCTGCAGCACACCTGCGCCGCCCGTGAGGAGGATGCTGAGGGGCTGGAATTCGCCTGGCGCGCCCGCCCCGTTGGCGTGGGCGGCGCCCTGGGCGGCGGCGGGGCCGTTGGCCAGCTGTGCTGTGCTGCCGGCGGCGGCCATCGGTGCAGAGTCTGCTCAAGAGCTCTGCCAGTGCTGCTCTTGGAGGCAGTGCTGAGGCCAGCACTCGCGCCCGGTGGCAGGAAGGTTGGCACACCCAGTGCAGATGGGGTGACGGGTTCGATAGCCGCACTGCGCAGCGCGAACTGCCACCTCGCCGGCACGCCCGCGCAGCGGCTGCCCGGTGGGCGGCTCCCGCCAGGCGGGCGGAAAACTGGAGTCGCCCTCTTTTTTTCTTGCGCAATTCTTGCATCGTACTTGCGCCTCCACCTAGCCTCGTATTAACGCCCATCGCCGCTGGTTTGGGGTGGCATATCGCTCAGCTTCGCGAGTCGTGGTCCACCAGCGCTCTGAGACCTCCTCTCTGTGACCGCAGAGCCGCATCGCCGCAGCGCCGCAAAGCCAGCACGCGATCGCCGGCATGGGGGACGGGAAGCCGCCGCCGCCCGCGCCGTGCGCGCCCGTCTTCCCGGCCGCCGCACGCATCCCGCAGGCACGCCAGTTGGCTGCATTGTTACACGGGCGGCACGCGCGCGACATTTCCTGCGTGCGGCGGGCGCGTGCGCCGCCCCCCGCCGGGGCGCGCTGCTCTGCCGGCCTCTGCCGGACCCAACACCGGCGTCCCTTGGTGTCTGTCCCCCTCTCCATCGCCTCCATCTCCCACCCTCTCGGCGCCCCAGGTCGGCCTCGGCACCTGGACCCAGCACAAGCAGGGGGAGGTGGAGGGGGCGGTCAAAGCGGCGGTCCGCATTGGCTTCCGCCACATTGACTGCGCGGCAGAGTACAAGTGGGATGATAGTTAGATAGTTACATTAACGTCTGTATATTGGTCAATCACTGAACCTTAGTACAAGTGGGATGGAGTGTTGATTTGCGTTGAACAGGCGGGGGGGGGGGGGGGGGGGGGGGTTGCTCGANGGGGGGGGGGGGTTGCACTGCTGGGCCGCCGTGCCTGGCGGCGCGGGAGGGCGGCGCGCGGGAGGGCGGGCGGGGCGGCGGGGCGGCGCGGGGCGGCGGGGTGCCACGGCCGGCCGGGCGCCTCCCGCCGCGCGCCGTCCCTCTCCCCGACCCTCTCCCCGGCCTCTGCCCACGCCCTCCACCCTCTGCCCGCCTGACGCCTGAGGACAGGAATGAAGAGGAGGTGGGCCGCGCTCTGGCCGCCGTGCTGGCCGACGGCACCGTGCGCCGCGAGGGTGGGTCGGCCCGCCGGCGGCCCGCGGGGGGCCGCCGCCACCGCGCGGCCTCGCCGGCCGCCGCGCGCCTGCCAGCCGCGGCCTTGGCGCGCCGCGGACGCGCGGCGCTGCCGCGTCCGCAGCCCCAAACCCAGAACCTCGTTCCCACAAATTCCCATAACCTGCAAATCAAGACATCGTCTGGACCCCCCTGCAACCCCTCGCCCTCGCAGAGCTGTGGGCGGCCAGCCCCCCCTGCTGCGCCTCGCCCTCCTGCACTAGGTTGAGGCTGAGCCCCCTCCCTGCCGCTGCCGCTGCCGCTGCCGCTGCCGCTGCCGCTGCCGCAGAGCTGTGGGTGACCAGCAAGCTGATGAACAGCGACCACGCGCCCGACCGCGTGGCGGCGGCCTGCAAGTGAGTGCTCGATCCGTCTGTTTCGGTTGGGTTGCGTTTGCCTTCTGTGGCGTCTGTTTGGGGGCGGCGGCCTGCAAGTGGGTGCAGCGCAGGCTGCGGGCGGAGGGCGGCGTGCCCTCGCGTGCCGCCCCCCGCCCGCTGCGCCGCCGCCGTCCAGCGCGGCGCCCCCCCCCCCGGCCCAGTCTCCTGCCCTTGCGGCTGATTGCTGGTTGCTCGCAACGCCTGCGGGCGCTGCGTCGCCTTCCCTTACGCCCTCGCAGCGAGTCGCTGGCGCGGCTGGGGCTCAACTACCTGGACCTGTATCTCATGCACTGGCCGGCCACCGGGAGCGAGGGCCCTACGCTGGAGCCGCCGCTCGAGGTGGAAAGCGCGCGCGCGTCCCCCACCCCACCCCACCCCACCCCCGCGGGCCGCTCACCTGCTCCCGCTTCCTGCCCGGCGGCCGTGCCACGCGGCGCCGCGCGCTGGGCGCTGTGGGCGCGCGCGCGGCGCCTCGCCCGCTCCGGCCGCCCGGCGCGGCCGCGACGGCGCCTGCGCGGCCGCCCTCGCTGCCGCAGGCCACCTGGACGGCCATGGAAGGTCTCGTGCGCCGGGGGCTGGTCAGGCGAGGGGGCTGGGCGCCCGGCCCTCCTGCGGAGCCGCAGGGCCGTCCGGCGCCGCGGGGGCGGTGCTGGGAGGCCGGCCGGCGCCCGCGCCCCGGGCGCCCTCGTTGCGCCCGCCTGCCACGGCAGGGCCATCCGGGCAACCTTCTCAATCTCACATCATGGTATTGATATCATGTGCCATGTATGTGGTAATTTGCGCTAGTTTTTTTCTCGCGCAGGGCCATCGGGACCAGCAACTTCAGTGCCAAGAAGCTGCAGGGGCTGCTTTCCAGCTGCTCCATCCGCCCGGCCGTCAACCAGGCGAGCCAACTGCCAATGCCAATTACACAGTTGCACAGTGCCCCGGAGCGCACGGGGGCGGGGGCGGGCGCGCCGGCGATTGCGCCCCGGGGGGGGCCGGGCTGCCCGCGTCCAACACAGCAGGCGCGCGCGCCCGGCCCACGGCAGCGCTGTCTGTCCGTCGTCCCTCCTTGGGAGCGCGCCCGACTCACAGGGCGACGCCCCTGTTCCCTCCCGGCTGGCGCACGAGGCGGAGGCGCTCCCTGGCACTCAAACGCGCTTGCTGGCCCAGCAACCAACCCCCAGCAGACTCAAAGTTCCCCCAACGCACATACACAACAACAGCAACAATTGGAACCTTCACAACCGCGCTCGCTGCAGGTGGAGACCCACCCTGGTAATGTTATTACATTTACCTTTCAAAAACTTTCTTCCCCTGCTGCAGGTGGAGGCCCACCCCTTCTTCCGCAACGACGACCTGCTGGCCTGGTGCAAGGCCCAGGACATCCACATGACGGGTGGGCGATTGCATTGCCTATCTCCTAGGGTTCAGACCGCTCTCCCCACCTGCCCATCCGCCCCGCTCCCCACCTGCCTGCGTCCCTGCCCGCTTTGCCCCGCGCCGCCGCAGCCTACTCGCCCCTGGGCACGCCCCACACCGCCGGCTGGTTCAAGCGCGAGACCCCGGTGCTGCTCAAGGCGAGTCGATGCTATTAATATAAAAAAATTGTTATGATTTTCGAATATTTTTGTTCATAATTCACAGTTGTTCGTAATTCATAATCGATACCCCGGTGCTGCTGCTGAAGGCGAGAGCTTGGGTGGTGGCTACGCGGTGTGGGTGCATGCATCCATGTGGGTGCACTCTGGCCGCGCGGTCCCTTGCTGCAGGAGCGGCTGCTGAAGAGTGCCGCTGCGCCCAGCCCCCTCCTCCTCCTCCTCTGCCGCCGCTGCCCAGCCCCCTCCCCCTCCTTCCCCAACCGCCCCACTGCCTCTGCCCTCAGGACCCCACTGTGACCGCAATCGCGACCAAGCACGGCAAGAGCGCCGCGGATGTGGTCATCGCCTGGGCGGTGCAGGCGCGCGCCTGCTTTTCCTGCGGCTAGTGTTGTCGGCGGCGTGGCGCGCGCAGCAGCGCGGCGGCTGGCGCGCAGGCGGCGGCGCCCTCTCCCCGCGCCGCCGCCCGCACGTGGTGGGCAGCCAGCGCGTGCTTTCCTCCAGTGCGGACCCCGCCTCCCCGCGCTCGCTTTTTGCGCGGCTCTGCCATGCTGCCTCGTCACGCAGCCGCGCCGCCGCCGCCTCCCCCCGCCCGCAGCGCGGCACCTCCTGCCTGCCCAAGAGCACCAACCCCGACCACCTGCGCTCCAACCTGGCGGCCGGCAGCTGGCGCCTGCCAGAGGACGACTTTAAGGCGCTGAGCAGCCTGCCCACGCAGATGCGGTGAGGGGGAGGGCAGCCGAGGCGCCGCGCCGGCACTGGGCTTCCGTGCACCGTCGCCGGCCTCCCGCCGCCGGCGGCGGCGCGGTGCGGCGTGGGCACCCCCCGTGCGCTGCTGCTGCGGCCGGCCGCGCCACTGCCCCGCCTCCGGCGCCGCGCCCCGCCGCCCCCATGCACGCCGACGCGCACTTGCGCGCCGCCGCCCTCTGCCCTGCCATGCCTGCAGCATGCTGGATGGCTCCTGGCTGGTAAGCCCAGAGGGCCCCTACCGCAGCCTGGAGGAGCTGTGGGACACAGAGGTGGGTGGATGGCCACGTGTGTGCAGACAGGGTCGGGGGTGGGCCCTTTGGCCTGCCCGCCTGCCCCCGCTTGGGGCCGGGAGGCATGCTTGCGTGCTCGCGGGCGGGCAGCGTGCGGGCGGCGGCAGTGCGGCAGCGCAGGCGAGACACCTATTTAGCGCCGATGCGGTGCGGCGTGCTTCCCGCGCTTCGCCATGCTCGCCCGCCGCCGCCGGTGCAGAAAGAGGTGACCACTTTTGGCACGGCCGCCGGGGCTGGGCAGGCGGGGCGCGAGCTGTGAGCGGCCGGCGCAGTTGCGGGGCGGCGGCGCGCGAGGCAGCAACAGGCGGCCTGCACACATGTTGTCTGTTGATTTCTGATCTTTTTTTTTTTCTGGCGAGTAACAAGTGCGCGTTGCGCGGAAGCCAGGCATTGTGACGAGGAGGGCGCAGGGAAGAAAGCGCGGGGCTTCGACGCCCGCCGGTTGCATCGGCCCCCCTGGACGCTAATCCGCGCTGCATTTCGTCTTTCCCCCTCTCGGTCTGCCACGGCTGTGACAAGGTGCGTGCTTGAGGCGAGCATGCAACCTCAGCGCTCACGTGTTGGGCGCTCCCATGCCGCCGCCCGGCCGCGCCTGGCTCGGCCCTGTTGGCGCAGCCAAGCAGCCAGGAAAAGGGGCGTGTGGGGTTGGGGTGAGGCGGCGCCCCCCGAGCGCGGGCGCCGCTGATGCGGGGGCGGAGGGTAGCGCCGGCCGCCGGCCAGGCCAGTTTTAAAATTTGCACCACGATCACAAGTGGCTCGGTCCACCAACACCGCCATCCATCCCTCGCTCGCAGACGCCATGCCACCCTCGCACAGCGCAGCGCCCCCCCGCGGCGGCGGCTTCTGCGTCGCTTCACCGCTGCTGCTGCTGGCGGCCGCGGCCGCGGCAGCCCTGCCCCACGCGGCGGCGCTGTCCTGGCCGCTGTGCGAGCAAGGGGGCGCGACATGGGTGACAGAGCGACCGGCTACGGAAAGCACCACCCCCGGCTCCGACCTGATGTGTGAGTGGCAGCCAGGGAGAAGAGATGGGGGCTTACCTCAGTGCATGCTTCGTCGATGACGCCGCTGCGATTGGGTCTGCCGGACCGCAGCCCTCCTGACGGCAGCCCCACCGCGCGGCAGCCCCCCGGGCGGCAGCCCTCCGCCGTCGGTGGCCCTCTGCTGCTGCCGGCCTGCCCCTGCATGCCGGCGTCCCCAGTCTCTCCCTCTCCCCGCGCCCACCCTCGCTCGACCTCCCGGGCCCCCCCGCCCCCTTGCATTCCCGCCCCCATGCCCACCGCAATCCCCCNCATGCCCCACTGCCGCCCCTCCCCCCCCCCCGCCCCCCCCCCCCCCCTCCCTCCCCCCCCCCCCCCCCCCCCCACCCCCCCCCCCCCCCCCCTCCCCTTCCCTTCCCATCCTAACCGCACCCCTATTGCCCCTGCTGGCTCTTTCCCTACTTCCCTACATGGCCGACCGACCTACACCTACATCCTCCCCCCCCCAAGTCTTCTGCCAGGCCGGGCTCAATATCCTGGGAGACCCGATCAGCCCCTGCACCCACAACGGCTCCCTCTGCTGGCCGGCACAGCCGGCGATCGCAGACGCCGTCTGCCGCCTCATGGGTGCGCGCGCGCCCTGGTTGGCGCCGTTGTGGCGTCGTTCTGGGGCGGCGGGAGGTGCGGGTGGCCCGGCTGGCGCCAGACGCGCGGGCGCGCGGCCGCCCGGCGCGGCCGGCGCGCCGCAGCTGGCGGCGCGGCGGCACTCGCACCGCCGCGCCCCAGGCTTGGCCTCGGCCCTCACGCTCATCGCCCCTCTGCGTCCTCACCTGCCCCTGCGTGGCCAGGCTTTGACAGGGTGTGGATGGCCGAGGCAGTCGTCTCCCCCGCCCCGCCCTCCCAGCCAGTCAAGGCTCTCACAGGTGAGCGACCCGCCTGCGCCTCTGCTGGCTACCGCTCGGGCGCCGCCCGGGCGCCTCCTGGTGCGCCCGCCGCTGCCCTGCCGCGCCTCGCCCGCGCCCGCCCAGGCGCCCGGCCCCCGCCAACCCGCCCCCCTGCACCCACCCGCCCCCGCCGCGCGCCCGCCCCCAGGCGAGTGGTGCGTGCGCAACGGAAGCTACAGCGCCGCGCGCCCGCGCGACATCTCCGCGCTGCAGGGGGAGCCCTGCCCACAGTTGGAGAGAATTGCGTGCATCAAGTGAGAGAGGGGCGGCTGTCCTTGCCGACGCCGCCGCTGGCCGGCGGGAAAGGGGCCGACGGGTGCCTGGTCGCATCGACCGCCGGCGCCAGCGGCCGTCCGCGCTCAGCGGCCCGCCACCTCGCGGCGGCGGCAGTGGGGGCGCTGGCCCGCCCCTGCGCACCAGGCCGTAACGGTCTGCCTGCCTGCCCACTCAACGCTTTCCACCTCCCACCCGCCCACCAAGGACGCGGGAGAGCCTGATCCAAGACGTGCAAGACCTGAACAGCGCGCTGGACGCGGCGGCGCTGGCGGCGCCGGCCGCAGAGGCCGCCCGCACCGTGATGACCTCCGCCGCGGAGGCAAGTGCTCGCGGCGGCAGCGCGTTGCAATCTGCATTGCAATCGCAGTTGGCGCGCGCCCGTGCTCCGCCGCTGCCGGCGCAGGCGAGGCCGGCTGCGACTGCCGCTCGGCCGTCGGAGGCCGCGCCGGCAGCGCCCGACCGCCCGCCTGCCCCGGCCTGCCCCCGCCCCCGCAGGGCCCGCCCGCCGCGACGAGGATCGTTCTGGTGCCGGTGGCGCGGCAGGCCGACGGCGCGCGCGGCGCAGAGGCGGCCGTGCTGGTGAACGTGCCGCGGGCCGGCGCGCCGGCAGGCGAGGCGGCAGCCGGGCCGGCGGCCGAGCTCGGGGCCGCGTCGGATGGCGCGGGGCGCCGGCTGCTGCGCCGACGCGCGTGACGCGGGCGCGAGGTGGGGCGCCAGGGGGGCGGCGGGGAGCAGGGAGGCGGCGGGGGTGTGTGGGATGGGGGTACGGAGGGCGAGGCGGCGGTGTGAGAGGCGGGGTGGGGGAGCGCCCCGCCCCCGACAAGGGGAGTCTGCCAGCGGTGGTCTGTCGAGTCTGGCAGGTGCCGACTCGTCTGCCTGTCGGGGGCTGGCTGGAAGACTCCCCGCTTGACCACGGTTCGTTGCTTTGCTGAGTGTTCGAGTGTGGGTTGCATGGCACTGCTGAAGAGCGCAGCACGAGCAAAGCTCAATTTTGAAAAGAAGATCAGAAGACTAGTCAAGCTGGGAGGCGGTACTGTCGGTGCACAAGAGAGTCGGAGTGGCCTGGGGCCGCGTGCGCGCGGGCGGGCGGAGGCGCGCGCAGCCATCCGGGCCACACATTTGGCCGCGCGTTTGCAGCCTGGCAGCCCAATGAATGCCTAGTGCGGGGACCAACATCGCTAGGGCGACAGCTGCCACGTCTCGGAGGCCTCTCCATCCGCCTCTGCCTCCTGGCCCTCCCGCGCCCCGTGCCGCGGCCAGCCGCTCCCATTGGGGCCGCCGCAGCAGGCCAGCAGCGCGGCGCCGCAGCAGGCGCAGCCGTCCGTGCAGCCGCCGGCCCCCAGGCCGTCCAAGCAGCTGCCGTCGGCGCACGAGGGGCGGACGGCGGCCCTCGCAGGGGCGGAGGTGGTGCCGCGCGTCGCCCACGCAACGGCGGCCAGCGGGCGGAGCAGGCGCCGGTCGGCCGGCGCGGGCGGGGGCCCCGCCGCGTCCGCCAGGCTCGCCACGTCGCAGTGGCGCAGCACCAGGGCGGCGCCGACGTCCAGGGAGGCGGAAAGCGCGCGCACGCCCGCCTCGCCCCCGGGCAGCCGCTTGCTGGGGACAAACTGCGGCGGCGGGCGGGGGGGCGGGGGCATGGAAGGCAGGCTACGCTTGCATGGATGGCAGGCCCATGAACTCATATCAAACCAAGTGCACAAGTGGTTTGGCCAATTGATTAGGGGACAGAGTATGGACTGCGGCGAGCAGAGGTGCAGCGGGCAAAGCGGGGCCCCCGGGGCAGCGCCGGAGGCGCGCGGCGGGGCGGCGGCACAGAGGGCGCGGCGCCGGCGCCGGCGCAGGGCGCTGAGCCCCGCGGGCGCGAGGCGCCCGACAAAAATAAACGAAGAAAGCACGTAGAAAGCGAGGACGCGGGCTAGGAGGGGCGCGGCAGGCGCGGCTCGCCTGCACGCGCAGCACCGCCGCCAGCGACAGGCCGTACCTGCGTGGAGGAAGGGAGCAGGAGGCCTAGGATGGACGACAGGCGGGTGGGGGGACGCGCGGCAGCGCCGAATGCAGGACAGGGGGCAGCGCGGCACAGCCGTAGCATGCGGGGTGCCGCCCACAGGCAGGCGTGGTGGGCGACGGGCCCCACCCCCCCCACCCCCCACCCCACCCCCCCACCCCCAC
>PCFQ01000019.1:208562-226753 GCA_003063905.1 Chlorella sp. A99 | reverse complement strand
GGGGGGGGGGGGGGGGGGGGGGGGGGGGGGGGGGGGGGGGGGGCAGCAGCCAAACATTCGATGCTGTGGGGCAGGCGAGGGGGAGCAGCGGCTTGGGCCCGACAAGGGGAAGCAGGGGCGGCGTGACGCAGCGAGAGTGGCACGGGGCGGCGGCGGCGCGCGGCAGCGAGCGGGCTGGCTGCGCGCGCCCGCACGGTGGCCGGGGCAGAGGCGGCGCCGCACGCCGCTGGGCCCCCTCGGCGCCTGGCGGCGGCGGCGGCGCGGCGCGCGCGCGGGGCAGCGGCGCCGCGCCCGCGCAGACTGTGTGGCTGGGAGCGGGCCGGCCCCCCGCGAGGCCAGCGCCGAGGGCATGCACAGCTGTCTCAACAGTTGACGCCATGCTGAAAAGAGTCACAGAGTCGGTCGACCTAGGTGCTGCGCTCCCAGCGGCAGCGCACCCGCGAGGCCAGCGCGGCCGCGCCGAGGGCGTACACCGTGGCCAGGATGGCGCCCACGGCCGCAAACAAGGGCAGGCGGTCGCGGGCAGGGCGGTCCATCCGCAGCCGCAGGTCGGGCTGGGAAGGAGAGGGGGGGGCAAGTGCGGGGGATGTGGGGGAAATGGGCCAGGATGCGCAGCAGGGTTGCGGTCGGGGTGGGAGAGGCGGGTGGGTGGGGGCGGGGAGCGTTGGGGTTTGTGTGGTGCGGTTGGGGAGGGTCGATCGAGGTGGGCAGGGCACCCGGGGGGGCCGTGTGAGCGCGGCAGAGGGAGGGGACGGGCGCCGCGGCGGCGGCGGCGACAGGAGAGGCACCGGCGGCGGCCGGCGGCGGCCGGCGGCGGCGGCGGCGCGGCGCAGCCGGTGGCGGCGCCGCGGGCGCAGCTCACGTGGGCATCCAGCGCGCCGGGGCCGCGCCAGACGCCCAGACCGTATGCAAAGGAGAGCATGTAGGCCACCTGCGGGGGAGGAAAGAAAGACGGAGGAAAGAAGAAGAGGAAGAAAGTCAGCGCCCAAGCGTGACTCGGGGGGTCAGCTGCGGGCCGGGCTGGGGAAGGGGGAGCGAGCGATCTGCTGGCAGCGCGGCAGCGCCGACGTCCCGCCGCCCGCGCTGCCGCTGCACACACGAGCGGCTGCGCTAGGTCCGCCGCCACCCGCCCGCCCGCCTCGGCCGCCGCCGCACGCCCGCGCCGCCCGCGACAACAATAAATAACAAATTAATATTATTCAGTGCTCAAGCAATCCATCAAAAACAAAAATCTGAAAACGACGTCAACGTGACGTGCAGTTGAGCGTCTCGCCTCGGTTGACGCCAGCACGTAGCGCAGGTAGGCCAGCGCGGCCGCCAGGTCCAGGGGAAACGCGCAGCCGGGCGCGCCCAGCGCGCGCGCGTAGGCGGCCACAAAGATCGACGCGTGGAGCAGCTGCGGCGCGCGCGCGCGTGGGGCACGCAACACACAGCCGGAACTGGAATTGGAATTGGAGCACAGCGGCGCGCGGCGTGCGGAGCGCGCGGCGTCGAGCGGGCGGGGCGCGGCACCGCGCACAGGTCGACGCTGGGGCGCAGCACGCGGCACGCGACTGTCGGGCGCACGCCTGGGGGGAGGCGCGCGAGGCGCGCCGCCGCGCGCGCGGCGGGGCGGGGCTGCCAGCGCGAGGCGCGCCCACCCATCAGCGCAAGGCACGCACGACCGCCTGCCCATCCCAGCCGCCAGCGCGAGGCGCGCCCACCCATCAGCGCAGGACACGCACGACCGCCCGATGCATGCCTCATGGTGCCAAGCTGTAAGACCAGACCAGACCAGACCAGACACACCCGTCTGGCAAGCCAGCGGCCGCCCACCTCGAAGGCCAGCAGGGCGGCGGCGTAGGCGGAGAATGCGCGCTTGCGCACGGGCCTGCGGCGCGGCGGGCGGGCGAGGGGTGGGGGTGGGTGGGGGTGGGTGGGGGGGATCTGTTTGGAAAGGCCGGGGCAGGCGAGAGAAGAGTGAGAGAAGAGAGGCGAGCGGTCGCACCGCCTGCCGCGTTGGGGCGGCGCAGGGCACGGCGAAACGCGGTTGCGAGAGCGCGAGCCCAGGCGCGGCGCAGAGGAGTGCGGTGCAGCATAGCGGAATCCGCGGGCGCGCCGCTCCGCTCCGCGCCGGCGGCCTCACCAGACCCGGCCCTGGCGGTGGGCGGTCCACACGGCGTGGGCAAACGCCGCCGCCGTCAGCAGCACGAGGACCAGGCAGGCGGCGCTGCACCGGCGGGGGCGGCGGCCGGCCTACATGTCACTCGACGCGACCCGGCGCGGCGCGCTCCTGCTCTGCCGCTGCTGCTCCCTCCGCCCCGCCCGCCCCTTGGCCGCCCTGCTCTCGCACGCAGGCCGCGCCCCGCGTGCTGCCTGCCCAGCGACGGCTGCTGCCCATCCCAGCTGCTGCTGCACCCCAGCGACTCGCATTAGCCCGGGCGCCAGGCGCATACATCCGCAACCGCCGCCAACTTACCCGCCCCAGCCCGAGCTGCATCAATCGCACTCACCCCAGCGCCAGCTGCACCCAGAAGTAGGCTCGCAGGTCATAGACCACAGCTTCGCCGCTCTCGCCAACGCCATATGCGGAGCGCACGGCCAGCTCGCCGGCTGCGGGAGGAAAGCGCGGGAAGAAAGCGCGCGCGGCGGGCGGGCGGCGCACGGCGTCAGGGGCGGGCAGCGCGGGCCGCGGCGCGGGGCCGCGGCGGGCAAGCGGACCCTCGTGCGCCGGTCCGGCCGCGCCCTCCGCTCCCGCCCGCCAATGCACTTCCCTTTTCAAAGGCCACGGCCGACCGCGCGCTCCCCAGTGCATTTTTTTCAGGCACCAGCAGCGGCAGCGCGTGGATGTGCGAGCAGCCCGCGCAGCAGCAGCACGGACCTGTCATCAGGAGGAAAGCGCCCATCAGCACCCACACGCTCCAAGTGAGCGCGCGAGCCTGCCCCTTGGTCACCACCTGCGGTGGCAGAGCAATGGCAAGCAGCAGACAGAGCGCTGGCAAGCGGCGGCGACGACACAGGCGTGGCGCGGTGCACGGCAGCGCGTGCTCTCAACGAGCCAGGCCCGCAGCAGGCTGGCGCGCCGCAGCACGCGCTGCTGCGCCACGCGGCGGCACTGGCGACGCACCTGGATGCGCAGTGTCACCTCCTGCCCCAGGAAGGGGTTGCTGGGAGCCTCCAGCTCCAAGGGCGGCTTTGCCGCCTGGAGTTTGGCTGTCGCGCCATTGCCGCCCCCAGCACCGCCGCTGCCGCCGCCGCTGCCCCGCCCTCCCTGCGGCTCGCAGGGCACCCTGCCGCACCCCTCGCCTGGGCTGGCCGCACCAGCGCTGCCAGCGCCGCCAGCGCCGCCAGCTGGCTGAGCCGCGTGGGGTGGCGGGGCCGCGCCGCCCGCCGTACCCGGGCGGGAGGGAGTGCCGCCCGCTGCGCTCTCTGGCTGCATCACACTAGCTGCGGCCTTGACTTGTCCCGTGGCTGCATGGTGACGATCAAACGATCAGCACAGCGTGCGCTTCTTTGACAACAGCAGCTCCGAACGCTCTCCTCCTCGATTCGGTTCACATGATGTGCGTCACAGAGATGCAATGGAACCGAACTGGCGAGTTGCAACAAGAGGGGCAGCAGGTCCTTGCGATCGTCTCCCTCCCAAAGCAGCTGCGGAGGCTCGGGCGATGCAACACGTCACAGATTCGCCACCAGTGAGAGATAAAAGATGAGGCGAGGGAGCATGTTCAGGACAGGTGGCGCCAGGCGGTTGCACCGCCCCTGCCGCCACCCGCTGCCTGCGATGCGTGCGTGGCCCCAGCGGCAGCGCCGAGGCTGGAGGTGCCACTGGCGAGCTAGAGAACGGGCTTGAGCTCTCTCGCAAGTCACGAGTGGCCGAGCTGTCGACGTGGCCCTGGCGCAGGCCTGGCGCGGGCCGGCCGGCACTCCTGGAGAGCAGCAGCAGCACGCACTGGCGCGCCGAGCAGAGGGAGACAGCCTGCGGGCGCACCTGTCGGAGAGGATAGACGGTTTGGCGCCAAGGTTTGACAGCTGCAGCGCTTTGCGACAACTGCCCAGGGGGCATGCCAGCCGTGGGACATCAGTCTGAAGAGCCAGCTGGCAGCCTCCATAATCGGATTTGCACTGTCTTTGTGCAGTGTGGATGTGAATGGCAGCCACAGAACTGCCTGCATGGAAAGCAGGGAAGTGGGTGGGCGGAATGTCTGCAGCGGGGGAGAGGGAGGCGCAGCTGGCGTCCCGGCGGTCGAGTGGCAGCGTCAATTGCAGGCGGGGCCACAGACGTGGCGGCACCTGCATGCCAGCGCGCTCGGGCGCAGGGATGCATGCACACACGAAGCATGAGAGGTAGGGACTGGGGGCCATGAGCGCAGGGAACGATGCTGCTGAGCCACTTCAGTGGCGCGTGGCTGCCTGCAATTGTGGATGCCCAGCGTGTGAGAGCCTGCACCACAGCAGCAGGGATGGCCACTCCCAGTGGCGCAGCTTGGCGGGCACGCGCTGCAGGGCTTCGCAGAGCTCGCGGCGCAGAGCTCAGCCTGCACGTGCAGCAGGCTTTCAGACTGCCTCTAGAGCGCCTGAGATCTGTGGCGCCGCGGCTGCTGGATGCGGCCACGTCCATTCCACCAGCCGCCGGCGACAGCTGTGGAGGTCCCGCACTGATGCGTGGGGACTCAGAAAGCTCTTACCACTCAGCAGACACAAAATATAACTACAAAACAGGGAGCGGCGAGCAGCAGAACGCAGAAGTTCCGAAAGCTGGATCTCGAGTGTGGCTGCGGGGTCTCAGCGCCCCGCGGCTACTTGGCCTGCCAGACGACCAAGGCCGCACCCAGCCCGCCCCCGCCCAGCGCGCCTAGCAAGTACAACATGAAGGTTATCTTGCCGGCCACGGCGTCCACCTTGGCCGACACGGCGCTGAGCTGCTGCTGCGCCTGCTGTGCCGCCTGGCCAGCTGAAAGCGTGCTGAGCTGCTGCTGAACAATGTTTATGTTGGACACGACCTTGTCAATTTGGTCTTTCTGTCCATCCAGCCGCTGCATCGCCACGGCGTGTTTGCTGTTGACAACCAGCGAGATCATTGCCCTGTGGGCAGCGTTGCCTTGTGGGCAGCGTTGCCCTGTGGGCAGCGTTGCCCTGTGGGCAGCGATCTCGCTGGTTGTCAACAGCAAACACGCCGTGGCGATGTTAACAGCACACTGCGCCATGCTGGCATGCTCATCCAGCCACTCCACCAACTGTGCCAAAAGGGCGAGAGTTAGTGTGCTTCGGGCAGCCCCCAGACGCAGGTGCGGCTGCAGCAAGTTGCAGCATACTCGCACAGTCTAGTGCGCATACCTTCCTGGGCAGGCCGCCAACGCCGCCGCCGCCGCCGCTGGCGCTTCCGCCGGTGCCGCCTCCACCGTCGCCACCTTTCTGTCGCTCGCGTTCGCCGTTTGGCGTCTGCGGGCGCTGCGCCGGAATCGCCAGGGCGCGGGGCCCAACAGTGGGGCGCAGTGCCACTGGCAGCGCGGGGCGCCCAGGTCGCTTTCCAGGCCCGGCGGGAGCCAGGGCAGGCACCAGGCGCACTAGGCCGAGCCAGGGCCAGGGCGCTCATCGTGGCCCGCATCAGCCTGCCACACTCCCACGAGGGAGACAAGATGGCGGTAAGCGAAATGCGATGATGCTGAAACAAAACCACCAAAACGTTGCGCCCGTGGCACACTGTGGCAAACTGGCGCCTGCTGACTGGGCGGGCATGGTGGCATCATTGATGCGCGCCCAGGCGGCCCCTGCCCCGGCCTGGGCCGCGCCCTGCCCGCCGTGCTGGCGCGCTCCTTGTCCAATGCGGCGCAGCTGGCGGTGCACCTTTTCGGAGCAGCGCGGCCGCCTGCGTGCGCTGGCGTGCGCTGACTCTGGCGCGGCTGCAGCGGCGGCTGTGCCTGGAGCTGCTTGAGTGCATGGTGCGGCGCATCCTGGCGGCGGCGGTGCCCATCGAGTATGCTAGAGAGTGGGTCTACATCATTGGGACAGCGACTGGTTTTCGGTCGGTCCATTTGTACCTGTTCTTCCTTCTGCTCTTTCTTCTGCTTCAATTGTACACAGCAGCGGCTATTCTCGGCGCTTGGTGGCTGGCCCTGTCCCTGCCGCGGCTGCTCTCCTGCTCCCCCCTGCGTACTGGGTTTCTACTCACGCAGAGATTTGTGTTGCGACATGTCCTCCAATTGGAGTAAAGGTGCCTTGCATGGGCTGCATTTGGATGCGGCGCCCACCGGGCGGCGCGCGAGGGGCGCGCCCGTGGGGCGCACAGGGGACGTGCGTGGGTGCGAGCGGGGACGGGGGAGCGGAGCGAGGGTGCCGGCGCGCCGGCGCAGAGCAGAGGGGTGAGGAGCGGGCGTGTCGGCAGCAGGGTCGGGGGTAATGGTGCAGGGCGAGGGCGCCGGGCGGGACGGAGCACAGCAGGAACAAGTCGGGACGGGTCAGAGCTAGGCTAGAGGTACACATAGAGACAGGGGCGCGCGCGGTCGGCGCCGCGGACGAGCGCCGGCGGCAGCGCGCCCGCGTCGGCGGCCCCGCGCCGCTGTCCAGCTGCCTAAGCGGTCGGTCGTAGAAGCCCCCTCTAAAAGTCCTCGTTGAAGGAGATGGCGTGGTTGTCGGCGGTCATGCCAGACATGACCCCGGCTTTCTGGTACTCGCCCACCCGCTTCTCGAAAAAGTTGGTCTTGCCCCTGCGGGCGCGATGGAGGGGTGGGTGGGGGTGGGGGTGGGTGTGGGTGCGTGGGAGAGAAGTGTGGNTGGGTGGGTGGGGAGGGTGGAGGAGGGGAGAGCGAGGAGAGTGGGGGGGAGGGAGGGAGGGGCTGGGGGCGAGAGCAGTGCGGCGCGCTGCGCGTGGGAGTGGAGCGGCCAGCTAGCAGTGGCGGCCAGCTCACCACAGCGAGACGAACGCCATCCAGTAAAAGCGGCTGATTTGAAACTGCAATTAACAACAAGCAGAATCAAAGGCCAGCTCACTGCAGCGAGATGAGCTCCATCCAGTCGAAGGGGTTGGCGGCGTTGTAGTGCTTGGGGTTGCCCAGCGCCACCAGCAGCCGGTCGGCCACAAACTCGATGTACTGCGGGGCGTTGGAGTGAGGGGATGCGGCGTTCGGATGCTGGAGCCGCCGCCAGCAGGAGGGGCGAGCGGCCGCCGGCCCGCCCGCCCGCCGCGACCCGACTGCTCCCCGCCCCGGGCCCCGCCCCAGCGCCGCGTACCGCCCCGCGCGCCTCGACAGGGCAATCGCCCCGCAGGCAGCGACGCAAAATCCTCGTCCCTGGGGCGCACCTGGCTCATCATGCCCGCGTTCATGCCAATGAGCTCCACGGGCAGCGCGTCGCACACAAACTCCTTCTCAATCGCGACGGCCTGGAGGAAAGAAGGAGGTCAGGTGGAAAGAAGGGTGAGCAGAATGAAGGGCGAGCCGCGAAAAAGGAAGGAGGGACGTGTTTGGCGGGGGAGGAAGGGAGACAGGGGCCGAGCGCGGGGGAGGAGGCGTCGGCGCGGCGGGGGCAGGGCGAGCGGCAGGGCGGAGGCGCGTCCACAGGCCTGATCCCCCTCTCCCCACGCACCTCGGTCACAATATCTGCAATCCGCTCCTGCGTCAGCTGGTTGCGCAGGTGGCTGCGGAGCGGGGGCGCGGGGCAGGGTCGGGGCCGCGGCCGGGGTCGGGCGGGCCGGGCGGCAGCTCGCCCCAGCGCCGCTGCCCTCGCGCACGCCCTGCGCTCGGGCTCTGCCCTCACGCGCCCCTGCGCCCAAGCTGCCCTCCGGCAGCAAAGCGCGCCCGCAGGGCAGGCAGGCAAAGTCGGCGTGCCCTGCGCCCCGCATCCTCAGACACACACCAACGACAAACACCAACAACAGTCAAGACAACAACAGTCAAGACAACACGCGCCTGTAGAGCAGGCAGGCAAAGTCGGTGTGCAGCCCCTCGTCGCGGCTGATGAGCTCGTTGGAGAAGGTGAGGCCTGGGAAGAAAGAAGGAGGGCGAGCGGTGGAGTGGCGGCGCGCGCGCGCGGGGCAGGAGGGCCGTGCGCGCCGCGGGCCTGCGGCCACGCCGCTGCGTCTCCGGCCGCTCCCCGCCCCGGGGTGCGCATGACCCGCCAGGCAAGGGGCCGCGCTTGTTCGCCCATACGGCAGATGCAAAACTACAGTTGATGACGGCCGTCCATCCATGCCACGTCCTCACAAACCCAAACTCAGAAACAATGGTTTGCGTCGACCCACCTGGCATGAGGCCGCGCTTCTTGACCCAGTAGATGGAACAGAAGGAGCCAGAGAAGAAGATGCCCTCCACGCACGCAAACGCCACCAGCCGCTCCGCAAACTGCTCGGCGCTGCGGGGGGAGGGAGGCGGGGGAGGGGGGAGACGTGGTCGGCGGTGTCCTCCCTTGCCCGCCACCCCTCCGCCCCTCCCCTCGGCCGCCCGCTTCCCCCCCCCTTGGCCGCCCGCTTACCCCCCCCCCCCCCCCCCTCTCGGCCGCCCGCCCGCCCGCCCCCCCTCGGCCGCCCCCCCCTCGGCCGCCCCGCGATTTACGCACCTGGTGATCCACTTGAGCGCCCAGTCCGCCTTCTTCTTCACCACCGGCACCGTTTCGATCGCATGGAGCAGCTTGTCCTGCGTGGGCGGGTGGGTGGGGAGCAAGCGCATGTCGTTAAGACTTTCCAACTTTCTTCTTTCCGGCAGCAGACCGACGCGCCAACCGGCCAGACGCCCGACCAAACCCCCAATCACCTTCTCCTTGCTGTCCTTGATGTACGTTTCTAGCAGCAGCGAGTACATCTCGCTGTGGATGTTCTCGATGGCAATTTGGAAGCCGTAGAAAGCGCGGGCCTGCGGCACGGCGGGGGGGCGAGGGGCGGGGGGTCATACGCGAGAACGCCAAAGAGGTCAGTTTTGCCTCCGGCACCGGCCGAATCAGCAAGAGGCGCGGGCCTGCGGCGCGGCGGGGGGGCGAGGGGCAGGGGGGCGGGCGGGCGGGCGGACGTCGCACGGCGAACGACGCTGCGCGCCGTCGCCACCTTCGCGAGCCGCGCGCCCGCCCGCCCCCCACTCGGCCGACAGCGCCGCAAAGAGCGCACGTCGCAAGAGCGCAATGACGCACCTCGGGCACCGTCACCTCCTTCATGAACCGCGCCCCCAGGTTCTCCAGCACGATGCCGTCGGAGGCGGCGAAGAAAGCGAGGATGTGGGAGATGAAGTGCCGCTCGTTGTCGTTGAGCTTCTCCCAATCCTGCGCATGGCACAATGACAGAGGAGGAAGTTTGCGGGCGCCGGCGCGGCGCCGGCGGGCGGGCGGCGGCAGGGCTGGCGGCGGGCGGGCGGCGGCGGGGGCGCGGCGGCGGGGCGTCCGCCGGCGGGCCGCGCGCGGCGCGGCGGCGGCCGCCTCTTGCTGGAGCGCCCCTGCCCTCTCCACCCAGCACCCGCCTGCATGTCGTTGCCCAGGTCCACCTCCTCGGCTGCAGGCAGGCAGGAGGGCGGGAATGTGTGGCAAGGGTGAGCGGGAGGGTGGGCGGATGGATGCAAGCGCGGGCGGGGACGTGTGCGCCAGGGAAGCGCCAAGGGAAGCGACAAAGGGCCACACGGCATGCATCGGCGCCGCGACGCCCGCGCACAGAGGCTAGCACAGGGCCAGCTTCCCAGGCACGGCGGCAGGGGTGCGGTTGTTTGAAGGGCACTCAGTGCAGCCATCCCGCGGCAGCGCCGCGGCATGTCGAGCTGCGCACCCCGCCATGCCGCAAGCGGCGCGGTTCTTCACCACCAACACCTCCCGCCGCCAGCCCCCCCCCGGCACCACAACCCCCCCGGAGCGCGGTTTGTGGGCGGAGGTTGGGGTGGAGTGTGCGCCTGTTGGCGCCTGACATGCGCGCCAGTGTTCAAAAACGCACCAGTCCAGAAGGACGCCTCCGCCTTCTTGTAGAACTCCCAGATGTCGCGGTACCTGGGGAGGGCGCGCGATGGGGGCGGGGTGGGCAATAGGGCTTGGGTGCGGCCTTGCAGGGCTGTGCATGACGTCCCGGCAGGGGTTTGAACCTCGCTGCCGGTCCTACCCCGCTCTCTCCGAGCTCACTGGATTGGGAACATCACGAAGCGGTCCGAGTTCTCCTTCAGGAGGGGCTCCTCCAGGTCTGCACGGCAAACAAAGGTCAGTTGAACCTGGGCGGCCGCCGGAGCCCTCGGTACCCGCCATCGGGCTTGTGGCGATGCAGAAGGGAGGCTGGGAGCGCGTGAGCGGGGCTGCACGCGACTTCGAATTGAGCGCACCGGCAGTGGACAACTCGCGGAGTGCCATTGCGTTGGATCAAACGGTGGAGCTGGGGGGAGTGAGAGAAGATCGAAAGATTGAGCAAACAGTGTGGTGTGAGGGCGGCGAGCGGCAGGAAGGCGCAGGCGGGCGCAGCCGGGGAGCGTGCGGCGCGGCGACATGTCCAGCGCACGCCACGCGCCCCCATCGCTCCCGCTCGATTGCCGTATTCTTCAGTGCTGGCACTCGCAGGCTGTCGGCCCCTGAGCAGCTGCAGGCCTCACCTTTATCGTTCGCTCTAGGCGCCTCGCTGTCAGCTCTCAGGCCAAGTGGGAAGCGTTTGGCGGAGCCTGGAAGCTCTCGCAGCTGGAAGCTCGCGCACCCACAAGAGCACGCAAAGCCCCGCTGCTGCTGCCTGGCAATCTGCTCCGCGTGCTGGAGGTGGCACAGGGGCTCGCGCGGGCGGGGTGCTGCACGTGAGGGCGTTCTCGCGGGCGCTCACGCAGAAGCCGCAGTGCCGTCGACTGCCGACAGCAGTCGCGCCGCCTGGCCCAGCCTGGCAGCCATGTCGGAGCGGGATGCACAGCCCTCCGCCTCCGGCCAGCCGGCAGTGGACGACAAGAGGTGCGCGTAGAGGGGGGCCGGGCGGTGGGCGGGCCCTCGGCAGTCGCAAGCTTGTGTCACGTGTGCGCCCTATGTGCGCCCTGTGTGCAGCCCCACCGTTGTGACGCTGGACCTCTCCACTGTGATTGAGCACTGCCGCTGTCCCATTTGCATGGGTGAGACGGGCACCTGGCATCGGTTGCCACGCTACGTCGCTGCTGGCTGCGCCTTGTGCCCCCACTCGCCCACCACCTCCAAGCCTCTGCCTCTGCACACCGTCCACCACCTCTATTCGCGTCACATGCCGCCGACCCCTTGCCCGCCCAGCCCCCCGCCTCTCGCTCGCTGGCGGCGCCCCGCGCACCGAGGCCGCCGCACGCTCCCCCCCATGCACACCTCCTGGCGCCCAGCGTGCGCCCGTGGGCATGGAGCGGTGCCCGCCCGCCACACCCACCTCGCACCGCCCAGCATGCCCTGCACCCACCTCGCGCCGCCCAGAGCGCCCTGCACCCACCTCGCGCCTGCCGCAGGCATAGTGCGCAACACGCGGGCCGTCTCTGCCTGCATGCACCGCTTCTGCAAGGATTGCATCGAAGCCTGGCTCCGCACGCAGATGTGGGCTCGGGTTGGAGCGGGTGCAGGCATGGGTGCAGGCGCGCAGCCGCGACGCGAGGGCGCGCGTGGCGCGGCGCCCGCGCCTGCTGCTGGCCCGCCGCGCACGGCGCCGGCGAGCTGGGGCGCTCGCGCCTGACCGCGCTGTCTGCCCGCGACCCGCAGAGAGAACAACTGCCCTCAGTGCCGCGTCAAGTTTGCTAGCAAGCGCGACTGCAAGCCGGTGGGTGGCGTGTGGGCGAGGCGGCTGGCGAGGGCAGGAGGGCGCAGCAGGGCCCCTGTGCTTGCGCCTGCGTGCGCCGCCCTGCCAGCTCTGTGCTGTAGCGTATCTCCGGCTGACTGAGCCCCCTCGGGCCCATCGTCGACCCGCTGCGCTCCTGCCAGCTGGCAGCCCCCCTGCCTGGCTTCACTGTCCCACAACGTGGCGCCGCTGCCCCTGCTGTCTCCCCCTTGCGCTCCCTCCCATCCTCCCTACCGGTCTCAACAGCGCGACACCGCGGCCTCTCCCCCCATCGCACACACACACCACCCCACACCACCCCCATTCCCCTCCCCTCCGCAGGACCCCGTGTTCGACCAGCTGGTGGGCACGCTGTTCGGCGACATCGAGCGCTTTGAGGCGGACGCACTGGAGCCGTCCCCCGCGGCGCTGGAGCGCGCGCGCGAGGTCGGCGCCGGCATCGCGCAGGCCAAGGAGGCGGCGGCCGCCGCCGCGCGCGCGCGGCCGCGCCCCGCGCCGCCGGCGCCCGCGGCGTGGGGGCCCGGCGCTGGCGTCGACGCCGTCGTGCGCGTGACGGCCGCCGCACGCGGCGACCCACGGCGGCCGCCCAAGCGCGCCCCGCCCGCGCCCACCGGCAGCGAGCCCAAGCGCGCGCGCTCGGGCGGCGGCCTCAGCGTCAGCCCCGCGGGCTCGGGGCTGTCGCCCACCGGCAACAGCGCGGGCATCTTCCCCGACGGCCGCCTGCCCGACCGCTTCTCGCCCAACTTTGAGTTTCGGGGGGTGAGCTGGGGGGTGCTGGGGACACGTGCCGCGCGCGGTGGGTGGCGCCGAGCAGGGCTTGAAAGTGGCGACGTTCGCGGGGAAGGGCCCGGGCGGCACCGAGCGGCGCTCGCCATTCCAGCCAAACCCCCGCCCGACCCGCGACACGGCCCGCCGCCGCGCCGCCGCGCAGGTGCGGCGCGCGGGCACCGGCAACTGGCACGCCAAGACCAAGCGTGCCAACCGCGAGGTGCTGCTCGGCACCTTTGCCACCGCGCACGAGGCGGCGCGCTGCTACGACGTCGACCGCCTGCTGCAGCAGGCGAGGCGTGTGTTACGCCTGTGTTGTGTGGGTGTGGGTGCGCGCGCGTGCGCGCGTGTGCAGCAGCCGCGGCTGCACCTGGGGTGGGGGTGAACCTGCGGCGCAGCGGCGGCGGCGCCCGAGAGCGCCGCGCGTGGCCTCGTGCCCCAGTAGCGCCCCGCGCGCGCCCCGCCCACGCCCCGCACGCCACTGCACCCTCTCACCCTCCCGCCCTCCCGCCGCGCTCTCGCGGCCCCGCGCGCCAGGGCAACAACACCCCGCGCTTCAACCTCCCGTGTCTCAACCCCCACCCCCCCACCCCACCCCACCCCACCACCACCACTCCCCCCCCGCCCCCGCCACCCCCGCCGCCGCAGGGCAACAAGGCCCAGCGGCTCAACTTCCCCAATCTGCGGGAAGTCTACAAGCAGATCATCGCCGAGAGCGACGCCAGTGCACCCGACTTCCTGGCCAAGGTGATTTCAGCAGCCGCTCCCGTGGGGAGCGGCGGCAGCAGAGGGCGCGCCGAGGCGGGGAGGCGCGCGGGAAGGGAGGAGCGGGAGGCGGAGGAGGGGGGAAGGGCACTGCACGTCGGCGTCGCAGTCGGGCTGCAGGGCGCGGGCCGCGCCGGCCGGTCGACGCAGGCGGCGCGCCCCTGCCTCTCTCACTCGCGGCGCCTGCCCCCGCCTGCCCGCCCCGTGCCCCACAGGCGGTGGCGGCGGCCACCGCCGCGTCGCAGAAGATGGGCGCCGCCGCGCTGGTGCGCACGGTGCTGGGGCGCGGCGGCGGCGGCCGTGCGCGCGCGCCGTCCTCGGCGCCGCGCTCGCTTCTGGGCGGCGACAGCGAGGAGGACGAGGAGGCGGGCGCGGAGGGAGAGGAGAGCGACGATGCGAGCATGGTGGAAAGCGAGGAGGCGGAGAGCGAGCAGGAGGAGAAGGCGCCAGAGGAGGACAGCGAGCCGGACTACGCACCGCCGCAACCGCGGCGGCGCTCCAGGGTCAATGGCACCGCTGCGGCAGCGCAGAGGGTGGAGCGCGAGGAGCGTGCGGCGGCGGCGGCGGAGCGCGCGATGGCCGCCGCGGCAGCGGCCGCCGCCGCCGCCGAGGGCGTGCGCGCGCGCGCGGCAGAGCTGGCGGCGCAGCACCCTCTGTCGGCGGCGTTTGCGGGCGCGCCGGCGGTCGCGCTGGTGCGCCTCGAGTGTGGGGCGCTGGGCGGCAGCGGCGGCGTGGCCTGGCGCATGCGCCACCTGGCGGTCCCCGCCGCCGCCAGCGTGGCCCAGCTGAAAGCGGTGCTCGCGCAGGCGAGAGGGGCGGGCGGCGGCGGCAGGACGAGGGAGGGAACAAAGCGTGGGGCCCTGCGACAGTTGCTGCGCCCGGCGCCCTGGCCCCCACGGGTGGCGCGCCGACACTGCTCCTTGCCCCAACCCGCCCTGCGCGGCCTCCTGCCCCCGCGTCGCCCCTTACCCATCGCCCTCCTGTCCCTTCCCCATGCCCGACCCGCCCCTCGCGGCGCCTCCCCCCCCCGGGGAGCGGACGACGCCCCGTCNCCACCCACCCACCCCTGCCCACCCCCGTGTGCCGCTGCAGGGCCTGGGCCAGCAGCTGGGGCGGCGCCTGGCGCCCGCGGCGCTCGGCCTGGTGCTGCAGAACGACCTCGACTCCTCGGTAGACTTTGCCGCGCTGTGCACCGAGGACGCGGCCACGGGCGCGCTCCTGCTGCGCGACGGCGTCACCGTCAGGCGAGGGGGCTGGGGCGCGGGGGCGCGGCCCCGGAAGGGCTATGCTGGGGCGCCGGACGCGGCCCGCCATTGGCTGCGCCGAAGAGCCGCGCCGCGCCACCGGCGCCGCCCGGAGCCCTCGCGACACGCGCAGCGCTCCCCCCCCGGCCCCCTCCTCGCGCGCCGCCCGCGCCGCAGGGCGCTGCTGGCCTCGCTGGAGGACTGCACCGAGGGCATTGTGCTAGAGTACCACGTGCGTGCAGCGGCGCCCCAGCCGGGTGCGGAGCAGGCGGCAGACAGAGCAGCAGCAGAGCAGGCGGTGGACCGCCGCCACGCAGAGCAGCAGCAACGCCCGCCGCAGGCGACCGCGGAGCGAGCGGCGCTGGCAGGGGCGTGCAGCGCCAAGGCCGCGGCCGGGGGCGCTGCGGCGGCCGAGGTGGAGGAGGGTTCCTCGCCCTCGGCAGGGACAGTGGCGCCGCCGGCCCCGCCGCCGGCCGTCAAGACCGAGGCGCCGCCGCCGGTCGCGGTCGGCGCGGCGTGAGGGGCGCCAGCAGCTGCTGGCGTGCGTTGCAGCGCGGGTTGCCCTCTGCATCTTGCTGGCTCGCGGCTGTTGTATGTTCCTGCTTTTGCTCGCTCTTGCGTTTCTCTTGCGCGAGCGACATGCGAGCGCCATGTGCTCCACCCGCCGCAGTCTGCTCTGCCCTGGTTGCGCGCCGAATTATTGCTGCGCTGTTTTTTTGCTGCCCTGTGTATCAAGAGAGGTCGACTGCGTGAGCAGCAGCCCCTGGTCTGATCGGCGCCTGGGGGCCGGCAAGGCGGGAGCCGAGAGCAGGCGGGCGGGCAACAGCAGGATCGTCACTTCTCCCTGCGCTGAGTCTCTTCCCGCGCAGTTCTCATCCCTGACCTCCAGTTGGCGCCCCTCTCGAGTTCGGTTGGAACGTTTGCTATCAAAGCATGGCGGCCACCCTCACAGCTTGGGCCCTGGGCAGGCCCTCGTGCAACTGCATGCGCGGCGGCAGGGATCGCAGCGTGCGGCGACGCGTTTGCACCCAAGCAGTGGTCGCGCCAATGCCAGCCCAGTCGGCCTCCGACACCGTCGCCGACCTGCGCAAGCTGTCCGTGATCACGGGTGCGCGGCGGAGACCTCGCACTCGGAGCGGCCAGAGGGACGCGCGCGGCGGGCGGGCTTGGGGGCGCCGCAGGCGGGACCACCTACAGCCCTTCGCCCCACTCCCAATGCAGCCATCAAGACGCCCTATCTGAAGGATGGGAAGTTCGATCTGGAGTCGTACGATGCGATGGTGCAGAGGCAGATTGAGTGAGCGGTTGTTTTTGGCAGGCGGGGCGCCGGCACCCGCGTTCGAACTGCGCGGCGGGGCGCCGGCAGGCGGCGCTCGCGCGCGAGGTGCCGCCGACGAGAAGCAGCAGAGGCGCCGGAGGGGCCGCCGCGCCGTGCGCTGCCCCGCCCCTCGCGCTCCCAACCAGCCCTCGCGCTCGCGCCCCCGCCGACCCTCCCGCCGACCCTCCCGCCCCGGCCGCGGCCCTCCCCCCCCTGCCCAGCGCCGGCGTGGGCGGGCTGATCATCGGCGGCACCACGGGGGAGGGGCACCTGATGTCGTGGGACGAACACATCATGCTGATAGCACACACCGTCAACACCTTTGGCCGCGCGGTGAGGGGACGTGCCGAGGGGTCTGGTCGGGTCTGGCCTTACAGCTCGGCGCCGTGAGGCGCGCGCGGCGAGGGGACGCGGCGAGACGAGGGGCGGCGCGCGGAGAACGCCGGGGCGAGCCCGCAGAGGGCGCGGCGCGGCGGCGGCGGCGGCGCCGCGGCCGCCGCCGCGCGGGCGCCGACGCCCGCCTCTGCGCGCCGCCGCCCGCCGCCCGAAGTCGGTCCGGTGCCCTGCCAACCGCCCGGCCGTCTGTCTTGCTCCTGCCTCTTGACCGTCGCCTCGCTTTCTTCTCCTCCATTCTTTCCTCCAGATCAAGGTCATCGGCAACACCGGCAGCAACAACACGATGGAGGCACTCCACGCCACGGAGCAGGCGCGCTTTCTACCCTTTCTCGCTTCCTTTTCTTGCTTCCTTTCTGGCATGCTGCGCTCCTGCCGCTCTTTGCCCTTGCGCTGCTCGACGCCTCTGCCCGCGCCGCCTCTGCCTGTGCTGCGGGCGTGCCGAGGGGAGCGACGGAGGAGCGGGGCGGGCAGCGTCGGAGCAGGAAGCAGGCAGCTAAACAGGCGGCGGCAGAGGCGGCGGCAGAGACGGCGTGGAAGCTGCGGCGTCAGGGGCGCGGCGGCGCGGGGCTGGGGGGAGCACACGCCGCGGCAGGGAGAGGGGCAGCCGGGGCGCCGGGCGAGAGGGGGAGTGGGCAAGGGGGGGCGTGGAGGAGGCAGAGGACGCGCGCGGCGCCCGCTCACTCCCTTTCCACGCCGCCGGCAGTGCCCTCTCCCCTCCCCTCCTCTCCTTGCGTCGACGAACACTCCTCGCCTCCCTCCTCCCTCCCCTCCCTGCCTCTCCTCTCGCTGACCCCCCCTGCAGGGCTTCCAAGTAGGCATGCATGCCTCCCTCCAGATCAACCCCTACTATGGCAAGACGAGCGTCACGGGTGCGCCGCGCGCCGCGCGCCGCGCCTCCGGCCTGCTTGGCCGGCCCGCCCGCCGAGCGCGGGCCTGCGCCGCCGCCGGCGACACTCCGAGCGCCGCCGCCGCCGCCGCCGCGGGTCGGGGTCGCGCCGGCCAGCCGGACCGCCGCTGCAACAACACTTTGAGTTGGCCGCCCCCGCTGCCGCCGCCGCCCCTCCTGCAGGCCTGCTGGGGCACTTCAAGGCGGTTCTGGACGAGGGGCCGGCCATCGTGTACAACGTCCCCGGCCGCACGGGTGCGCTTTCTTCCTGCTCTTGTCGACGCCTTCTCCTTGCCTGCTGCTCTTGATTTTGTCGGTCACGGCGTCCCCGACCGCGCGGGCGAGCTTCCTTCCTTCCGTTTGTTCGCCCTGCTGTGCGTGCCCTTGCCGCCGCGATGTCCCAGCCACGCGGCTGCGCTGCTCTTCCTGCTGCTGTTGTCTCCCGGTCGCGTCGCTGTCGTGTGGCTGTCCTCTTGTTGTCCTCTTGTTGCACTCTTGGTGTTGATGTGTCATGCGCAACGCCCCCGGCCGCGCGGGTGCGCACGCGCTTTCCACTCGTTCCGCGCGCCCCTGCCGCCGCCGGCGCGCCCGCCCCTCGCGCCCGCGCCGCCCGCTGGCCGGCCGCGCCGCCCCTGCCGTCTGCGCCTCGCCCTCGCGCTGCGGGCCGGGCTGGCCCGCCCAGTTCCGGAAGCCCGCCGGGGCCGCCCCCCGCCGCCCCGCCTCGCCGCCCTCGCGCCGCGGGCCCGGCGCCCCGCGGCCCGCCTCGGCGCCGCTCCTCGCCGCGGCGCGCCTCGCGCCGCTTCCCTGCCCACAGTCCAGCCCACGGTCCAGCCCGCGGTCCTGCCCCGCAGGCCAGGACATCCCAGACGACGTGATCCTGGAGCTGGCCCAGCACCCGCTCTTCCTAGGCGTCAAGGAGTGCACCGGCAACGCGCGCATCGGGGGCTACCACGCCAAGGTGGGCGCCGGCAGTCGATCGATCGACGTGCAGCGCGGCAGGGCAGGAGGGGCGGCCGAGGCGGGGCGGGGCGGGGGGGGGGGGGGGGGGGGGCCGGGCGGCCGCCCGCCCCGGGGGGCGGCGCCGCCGCGCCCCCCCCCCGCCCCGTGTTGGGGGTTTTGGTC
>PCFQ01000019.1:197331-207442 GCA_003063905.1 Chlorella sp. A99 | reverse complement strand
CCCCCCCGCCCGCCCCCCACCCCCCACCCACACATGCACCCAATGTTCACCGCTGCGCAGCGACACCGCGCTCGCCATGTGCGGCCTGGTTAAGCCAGTCTTCCGGCTGCCCTACGTGCCCCTGAGGCGCGCGCTTTCTTTTCGTTTTGGTGTTCGCCAGCAGCGGTGCGGCGCGGCCGCGCGCCGCGGCTGCGCTCGCACCGCCCGCCCCCTCCCATCCGCCCCCCCTCCGCCGCCTGCCCGCCTGCCCCGCCGCCTCCAGCAACCCACGGCGCCTCACCTCTCTTGTGTCTCACTTCACATATCTCCTTTTTCACATATCTCCACATGTCTGCTGCTTTTATATCTCCCCCCCTGCCGCGCGCAGCAAGGAGGAGCGTGCCAAGGGGCTGCCGCTGCTGCAGGCGCTCCAGGAGCACCTCCCCGGTGTGGAGGTGAGGAGGGAGGAGAGCAGGACGTGCCCCTTGTGTCCCGCCGCTTGTGTCCGCTTGTGTCCGCGGGCGCCCGGTGCGCGCGGCCGCCCTGCGCACCCGCAGCGGGCGGGCGGGCGGCAGCCTCGGGCCCCGCCCCCGGCGCCTGCGCCTCGGGCCGAGGCGCGCTCTTCTCGCCCTGCCCTCTCGTGCCGCCTGTCGCGCACGCCTCCCAGCCGCGACGCGCCCCTTCCCTCCGCTGACGGTACCGCAGGACATCCGGGTCATGGAGGACAGCGAATTCCAGCTCATCAGCCGCTGGTACTGAGGCGGTACCACAGATCGCGCTGCAGCTGCCAGCGCGACGGCGCTGCAGCCGGGGACGGCGCCGCCGGCGGCCGCTGGGAGAGGGCCCGCGCGCGTCGCCTGCGCGCCCCCGCGGCTGCGAGGCCGAGGCGCGCGCACTGTGTGTACTGTAGTTCCTCGGCGGCCGCGCCCCGCCCGTGGGGGGAGAGAGCGCTTTGCAACGCTCCCCCTCGTTCGGCGCCCGCCCTCCTCACCTCTTATTTCTGCTCCCGCCTGTTTGCGCCCTTCACCCGCCTACATTGGACGCGCAACCTGTGTCCCACACCCCTCTGACTTGGGGCGCCCCGCCGCCCCTCCCTGAACCGCGCTCGCGCCAGCGGCGCGCCGCTGCTGTCCGCCCCCCCCCCCCGCCCCCGCCGTCTTTGTTTCTCTCCCTCTCTCTTCCCCCGCTGCTCCCCGCCCGCCCGCCGCGCCCGCTGCCACCGCGTGGCGTGGCCGGCGGCGGCGGCGCGAGCCCTCCGAGCGCCAAGGGGGCCGGGAACGGACCCTCTGCTCCCTAGCGTTGCAATCCCCGTTTCGCCCTCTCGCCGGCCGCCTGCCGCGGTGTTGGTCCGACGGCGCACCGGCGCGCCTGCCTGCGCCACCCGCGCCGTGTTGCTGCCCCTGCAGTGCTGTATCGCATCAGAAACGCGAAACCAAGGTATGTGATTGGGAACAGAGTTGTCAGTCGTCGCCTGGGAAGCAGGAAGCGCGAGTAGGCTCCGCAGGAGGCATGGGCGTGTTCCGCCTCGGGCAGCGCCGGGCGGCTGGCGGCTGTGCATCACGGGGCGCAGGGGGGGCGGGCGGAGGGCGGCTGGAGGGCGGCGGCGCGCCGGGGCGGCGCGCGCGGGACGTCGGCGCAGCGCTGGCGCAGAGGGAGGGGGCGCGGGGGAGAGTGCGGGGCAAGATGGGACGGACTGCCTGGGGGGGAACAAGGACAGCACACTCAGAGCAACACACTCGCGCCAATTGCTGCCGCATGGCTCTGGGCTTCAGAGATCAAGCTGCATGGGAATCGCTGGAGGCAGGACGTCGTTCAGAGCGCCAGCCTCTCAGATGCATGCTGCTCGCATTCACGCCACAAACGCTGCTTGGCAGGAAAGGGCTGCGCTGTCCTCGCGGGACATCCCGGATCCCGCCCACCCACCCGTCGCCCTCTCCTGGCAGGATCTGCCCCAGCCCTGCCTCGCTGGCGCCGGTGCCGGGGGATTCCCATGCTGCTGAGCGCCGCCCGCCGCGCCCCCCCGCTGCACTTAGCTGCACGCAGCGCCGCTCCAGTCAGCTCGGGAGGCCTGCGCCGCCGCGGCGGCGAGCGCGGAGGGCGGTCAGGGTTCGATTGCGCCATGCCCAGGCGTTCTGTGCAAACGCTGCATGCGGCGGGGGCGTGCGCACGGGCTGACGCCTCCCACACGAAGCTGCTGGCTGGTCGCATCCGCGGCCTGCAACCGCCTCTCGGTAACCAAGGCAGTGATAGGCGCCACCCTGCCGCAACCGCGGCCCGGCCGCTGCGCGGCACGCCGCTGCCGGCAGCCCGTCGCCCTCTGCACCGCGCCGCATGCCGCGCGCACCGCGCCTCGCTCGGCCGCGGCGCTGCGCCACGCTTCTCCCAACCGGGCCGCGCTGTGCGAGGATTGGCAAGCAGACATCAAAGCAAAACCCATGCATCGCTCGCTGCGAGCCGCCGCACAGACCGTCCTGGCCAAGGCGCGCGCGCTGCGCGCCTCGCTGGCCGCCTTCCTGGCGGCCAGCCCCGAGCGCTGGACCCCGGGCGTCATTGCGGTGGGAAGCGTCAGCAATGCGGCGCTCCGGCGCCAGCTCGAGCGCGGGACGGCATTGGACCGCCGCGAGGCGTGATGGCGGCGCGCCCAGTCACCGCAGCGCGCCGCCGTGCTCTCAGGCACGGTGCTCTCGGCGCATGCTCGCGCCCCGGAACCTGCAGGCCAGCGCTGCCCCCGCAGGCTTGCGCTGCCCCGCCCCAAGGCGGGCATCCGTGCGGCCCCGTTGATGATTGAGCTTTGCACAGAAGCCTGCATACGAATCAGTCCTGGCTATCTAGCGCTGGCCCAGTGCCTTGCTATCGTGTCCTCCTCTGGCATGCGCAGCTCGAGTGTTGGATCCCACAGCGGCTCCCAGTAGACGTGCCCTCTCCCAGTTCTGGCACCCAGCGTCCTGAGCGCGGGCGGACGTGCGGGCATCGGCGCGCGCCACAACATGCTCCCGCGCTGGCGCCACGCCGCACCTTGCTGCTGAGGGTCTGAAAGCAGCAGCGGAGGGGCCTCCCACTTCACACGGTTCAGCTGGCGTGCCCTGGAAACGGCAGGGGGCGGGGGGCCGCGGCGGGAGAGAGTGGGTTGGAGAAAGTTGATCTTCTCGTCCAGCAGCATTCAACTATTCTTCACCTGGCTCAGATGGTCGCAAGAAGCGCCGCTAGCGCCTGATCGCGCAGCTGATAGTTGGGAGGCATTATGAGAAGCGCCCGCGGTGATTGGGAGGCACACGCTGGACTCTGAGGGATGCAGGAGAGCGGAACGAGCGTTGGACGCGGCGCGCAGGGGGGCGGTGGCGGGCGGGACCAGGCGGAGGCGCCAGCCACAAACGGGCGACTCCCAACCGCCACGCCTGCGCCCGACAGAAGCTCGGTCGTGCTGGAGGTGAAGGATGAGAGTGTGCCTGCCGAAAAGCATGCCGGCGGCGCGGGCGGCGGCGCGGGCAGCGAGGGCGGCGCAGCGGCAGCCTCGGGCAGCAGCAAGCAGCGGGCGGCAAAGCCGGTGGTGCTAAGGATAGACGTGGCGACCAAGGCGCAGGTGCCGAGGGCGCGGGGGCGAAGGAAGCGGGTCGGGCGGGCGGCGGCGGCAGCACAGGGGGTCGTGCAGCCGCGGAACTCACACGCTCGTTTTGCCGTGCCCCGGCCCCTGCATTACAGGCCCGCGCGCTGACGATAGCGGTGTCGAGCCTCATGCTTATGTGCGTCTTGCTGACGAGTGAGTGAAGAGGCGCGAGGGAGGGTCGGCAGGGGGGAGAGGGACAGGCGCGCGAGCGCTCTCGCCTCTCTCCTGCCTCCCCCCCTTGCCGAGCCGCGGCCGCCCCCGCGCCGCCGCTGCCGCCATGTGGCGCCGAGGCGCGCGCTCGCACCAGCCGCTGTCCCCATCTCTCCCGCAATGGAGGCCCGGCAGGTGCTCCGGGCTATCGCAAGTCGCTCACATCTTCCACCTTTCTTCCATCTGGCGCTTTCTTCCTTCTGCCCTTCCTTCCTTCCTCCACCCCCCTCCCCCGCAGTCGTCCAGCTGGTGCTGCGCAGCGAGTACAAGGGCGGCGTCGGCAGCGGGCGCACGGTTGCGGACCTGCGCCCCTTGTGGGCTTTCCAGCTCTCCATCAGGTGAGCGCTCCAGCGCTCGCCAAACTCATTCTTAGTCAATTAATAATTGGCCAATTACATATCACATGAAAACGACGTTTCATAAAGAAACATCAAGCAGTCTTTTCCATGTGGTGAGCGAGGGGGGCATGGGCTCGGCTGGGCTCGGCTGGGCGTGCACAGCGAACAGCCGGCGGCAGAGCCGCCGCCGTGCCGGGGCGGGCTGGCGGCTGCAGATGCGATGCATCCGCCCGCCTGCGCCGCACCGACACAGCTGCACCGCGCCGTGGTCCTCTCCCTGTGTTGCAGTGTGGCCTGCTTGGCGCTGCTGCTGGTGGCCGGGCTGATGTTTGGGTTGGCGGTGCGGAGGACGCGGCAGCAGGGCAGGGTCTGGTGAGCGCACGCGCGCGCGTTTCGCGCTCTGGCTGCTGGCACAGCGCGGCACCCGCGTCGGCGCCGCTGGCTGCAGCCTGCTGGCGTGGGTGCGGCGGCTCTCCAAGCCCCTGCCCCTGCGCTGCGGCGCTGAGCGCCGCCGTCTGGGTGCTGCGGCCCGGCTGGCTGGCTGGCTGGCTTCCATCTGGGTGCCGCGGCCCGGCTGGCTGCAGGGATCACCGGCGCCGCGTGCTGGCCACCCACTCTGCTCTGTTCTTGGGCCTCCAGGCACGTATTTCCTTATTTGTGTTTATCAATGAATTGTGTTGTCAGAACGTGCGTGAGTCCCACCGCTCCCAACGCGCCCCCTGCCGCGCCGCAGGCGGGGCAGGCCACGCTGGCAGTGGCGGGGTACGCCGACACGCTGGCCGCCCCCGGCTGCGCCTGGCCGCTGGGCGCCGCCGCCGCCTGCTCATTCGCGCGCTGGATTCTCTTCACATTCATCATGCTGTGAGTGGGTTGCCATGCTTTATTAGTGGCCGCCCTGCTTTAGTGGCCGCCCTGCTTCTGGGATTGGGTACCTGCTGTTGTAGATTGCATTGTCTTGCATGCGTCATGAACAAAAATTTGCAAAAGTTCATGCTGTGAGCTGTTTGGCCCCTGTCTGCGCGCTTCCCCCGCCCGCCCCCTGCCGGTCGGCTCCCGCAGCGTCCGCAAGCCCGCCTGCGGGCCCTCCCTCCCTCGCCCCTTGCGCAGCTGGCTGCTGGCGCTGGTGCACAGCCTGTGCTTGTGGCGAGGAAAGCGTGCGCTGGAGATGCAGGCAGGAGACTGGGGCGGGACATGCGTGCACGGCGGTGCATGCGGGACATGTGGGCCTGTGGGGTGGGCCGGGTGCCCGCACTCTCGACACACTGCGCGCTCTGTTGAAATAGTTCGAAATTTCGCTGTGTCTTTTTTTTTCATGCCGACTTCATGCTGCTGGTGGGGCGGATCGAACGAACATTGGAACAATCTTATTCCTATCGAATCACTGATGCAATTCCATATTTCACACCGCATTTGCAGGCCGACTTCATGCTCTTGATGGACCGGCCAATGGCCGACCGCGCGCGCGCCAACGCGCCCGTCGCCGCGCTCTGGCTGCTCTTTGCCGTCGCCGCCGTCCTCGCGCTCGTGTCCCAGGCGAGGGGCCGTATGCGCCGCACAATTTTGTTGTTCGCATTGGACTGTATGATGTATGACGTTGTCATTGACTCGTGGACTGGACTGTGTGCGTTGCTCATTGACGTTGCCGATCGCACGTTTTGTGGTGCGCCTCTCCCCAGGGCCCCTCGCGCGCCGCGCCCGCCGCCGCGCCGTCCCTGCGCGCCCGCCGCCGCGCCGCCCCCTGGCCCAAGGAACGGTGCGTGCCTCATGGTGCCAAGCTGCAAGACCAGACTAGACCAGACCAGAGCCACCCTGTCCCGCCCCCGCGCCCTCCGCCGCCCCTCGCAGTTTCGCCGCGTCTCCAGCGGCGCCTGGGACGTCTCGGCCGCCGGCAGCGGCAGCGGCACGGGTGCGGGCAGCGCGGCGCCCGCCAGCTTCTGCGAAGTCCCCCTGGACCAACTGCGGTGCCCGCAAAAGGCCTACATCACGGCGGAGGCCGTCGCTGTGGTGAGGTGGCCAGAGCACATGTTTTCATGTTTTTTTGTCACAGATTCTGCGTCGCCATGCTGCAGATTCTGCGCCGCGCTGACGCCTGTTGCCCCTGCAGACTGCGCTCGTGGTGTGGGTGTGGTGCGCTGAGCGCTGCCCTTCCTCCCTGCCGACTGCCACCACGTGCTTCCTCCCCGCTCACCGCCGCCGCTTTCCACTTTCCTTCTTTCCCTTCTTTCTTCCTTGCTCCTTCTTTCCTCCCAGGCGGTGCTTGTGGTGACATACTCGCTCACCTGGCGCTGGTGGCTGTGGCGCGCACGGCGCGACCACACCCTGCTGCCGTACAACCGCTATAAGTAAGCGCCTGCGACGGGGCGTGGTGGTGGCGAGAGAGCGTGGCGGCGGCGAGGGCGGCGGGGGGCGGGAGCAGCTTGCCATGCTCCCCACCAGGGGGGGCTGCAAGCGAGCATGGGGTGGTGTGGTGGTGGGTGGGTGGGTGGGTGGTGTGTGTGGGGTGGGGGTGGGGGGGGGGTGGGGGTGGGGGGGGAGAAGGATGGCAGGCGGGCGGCGGGCGCGGGACGCCCAGCGGCCGCCCCCCGCTCGCGCCGCTCCACCCGCCGCCGCCGCTTTCTTCCACCCGCGTTCTTTCCTCCCAGGGTCACCAACGCCTTCATCCGCGTCCAGTCCTACCTCATGACCCCGGTCCTCATATCCATCGTCATCGCCCTGGTGGGCCTGGAGGGCGTGGGCGACGGGACAGACGTGAGCTGCTGCGGCACTCTTTGCCGCCTTTGTTCTTGCCGCGCTTTGTTTGAAACGGTGTGTGTGGGAGTTGTTTGAGTTGTCTGAAACAGTGAAACTGGGTGCGGGAGCCGCAGCAGCGAGGCGCGCCGCCGCCGCCGCCGCCCCTGCCCGCCGCAGGAGTGCTGGGCCTCGTTCGACAAGCAGCTGGGTGGGGAGGGGCCGCTTTTGTGTTCGATTCTGGGCCCGGGCATCGCATGCTGCGGCGTGGGTGCCACAGAGCAGTGCCACAGAGAGCACGCGCATCGCATGGCCCATCTCGTAGCCTGTGCAGTTGCCCTGGCGGCCGCCCGCCGCCGCTCCCCGCGCTGGCGCGCCCCAGCGCCGCGCGCGCGTGCCCGAGGCCCGCGTGCCTGAGGCCGGCCCCCGGACCCCGAGGCGCGAGTGCATGCATGGCATCCTGAGCTCGCACGGTGCCGCGCGCCCGCTCCGCACCGCGACCCCTCCCCAGGCAACCTCCCCGCCCAGATCAGCTTCACGGTCGCCGCCTTTGCTCTGGCAATCCTCTACATGCCACGCTCCACGCTGCTGGACCCGTCGGTGGAGCAGGTGGGGGGGTACGTCGGTGGGGTGGGGTGGGGGGTGGGTGGGGCGAGGGGGCGAGGGGCGGGGGTGGGGCCAGGCGGCAGGGACGCTGCGCCCGCTCCGACGCTCTGGGGCCTGGCGGCACTTTTGTCCCCTCTCACAGCGTCTGTTCCCTGTTGCGAATCGCAGGGCTTTTCCCAGCATTGCGCATGCACTCTGATGCACCCTGTTGACCCTGCTGACCCTTCCACATATGGGCCCTTCCTGCCTTGGCCCCATTGCGAAACGCAGGACTTTTTCCAGCAGTTTGCCTGGACGCGCGCCGAGCTGGGCGCCGCGGTCGCCGCGCGCAACGCAGCGCTGGCCGAGGCGCACGCCGCCGACGAGGCCGCGGCGCCCGAGGGCCAGGCCGTGGTCCGGGTGAGGGGCCGGCTGGGCTCGGGCGCCTGCCGCCCGCGCTGCCTGCCTGCCGCCTGCGCTGCCGCAGAGCGCACTCTGGAGTGCCGTGCGTCGCGCCCCGCGTCGCCGCATCGCGCCCGGCGGCCCGTGCCCGTCTGCGCCGGCGATCGGCCGCCGCGCATGCGCGCTGCTCGCACTGATGCCGCGTCGGCGCCCCTGTGCCGCGCTGGCGCTGCTCTGCCGCAGGTGCTGCACCGGGCGTTCACGCTGCTGCCGCGCGGGCGGCAGGCGGCCGGCCACCGGGGTCCAGACCAGGAGCCGATGTTCTGCATGGACACAGGTCAGGGGCCTGCCTCGCACTGGACAAGTTGGATCGGCGTCTGCGGCATCTCCGGATCTGCCTGCGTCTGCGAATCTGCCTGCGTCTGCGAATCTGGCCTGTGTCTGTGAATCCGCCCGCCCGCCCGCCTGCTGCGCTGCCGTGCTGCCGCGGCCGCCAAGCCCCTGATGGCCTGCCTGTGGCGCGCGGTGTGTGCCGCGCCGCTCCGCCTGCCGCTCTCCCGCAGTCATTGATGGCCTGCCCCAAAACACTGTTTGGTTGCCCTGCCGGCCATTCTCGCTTCGCCCCCCCGCATGCAGCGCTGCGCCTCTTCTACTGGTCGCGCCTGGCTTACACAGACGATGCCAACCAGCCGGCCAGCGCAACGGAACAGGCGCAGGCGAGGGGAGGGGTGGGCCCGGAGAGGTGGGGGGAGCGGGGCAAGCGCCTTGGCGCCGCGGGCAGGGCAGGGCAGGGCGTGTGCAGCAGGTGTGCAACAGGTTGACGCGCGGCTGTAGATCGATGGTGTGTGGCCTAGCGAAACGTATTCTTTCTTCCTCGCAGGTCGAGCAGCCCACCAGTGCCAAGGCGGCGCAGGCGGAGCAGCCGCCGGGCACGCGGGCCGCCATGCCTGTGCCAGAGGAGGAGCCCCCGCCGGGCAAGCACCCTCCGCAGCAGACGGAAGAGCCCTCGCCGGGCAAGCGGGACCTGGCGGCGCGCGCGGCGCGCGGGCGCAAGCCGGCCGCGGCGCCCGAGACGCCGGCGGTGGTGCTTGCCGAGGTGGCGCTGCCGATGTTTGGGCTGGAAGAGTACCAGACGCTCTGGGACGGTGAGCCCGAAGCGGCGTATTGTCACCAGCGACCGCCGGGGGAGGCGAGCCGCACCCTTAGCCCCACTAGCCGCGCACTCACCCTTCCAACTCGGCCGCCCACCCACCCTGCTCCCCCGCCCGTCTGCAGGCGAGACCGACACGCACTGCTGGATGGGGTGGAGCGGCGAGGACCTGGCGATTGCATTCAGGCAAGAGGCGAAACTCGAAGTCAAGCCCAACCCAGCTATGTTGTGAATGGCAGTGGCGCGCGGGCTGGCCCGGGCCTGAGGCCAGCTTGCCGGCCGCTGATGAGCGCCGCAGCAGAGCTCTCAACCTGCATGCTCCGGCGGGGCGGGCTGGGCTGCCTGCCTCTGTCCTTGTCCCCCCAGCTCGCCGGCCAACCTCCTCCCCCGCCGGCCGCCGCCGCAGGGGCACCAAAAGCCTCCAAAACGTGATGACTGACGTCAAGGCCTGGAAGACGCCCCACCTGCCGGCGCGGCGGCACGGCGGTCGGCTGGTGGAGGTGCGCTGCATATGCCCCGGCCGCGCGCTCTCCATCGCGCTGCGCTGCCTGCCGCTGCGTGGTGCTGCCGCCCGGAACGCCCGCGGCGACAGCGCCCGACAGGCCGCTTGCACACGCTGCAAGCATGCCCTCCGCGCGCCCTCTCTGCGCCAGGCAACGCCCGTGCCGCGCCTGCGAGTGCCCAGCGGGCGTGGCGGGTCGCGGCGCATGGCCTGGCCCATGTTGGTACCGCATGGCGTGCTGCTCACACCGTGCCCGCACCACACATTCGCACAGGTGCACGCTGGCTTCTACGGCGCCTGGACGCGCAACGGCTTCAGCCGGCGCGTGCTGCGGCGCGTGAGGGAGGTGGTGGCGGCGGCGGGGGGCGGCGGCATGCGCATCTGGATCACAGGTGAGGCTCCTGCCCCAGTTGCAGTGCAATTAGCTTCGATTCTGTCATTGTTGCATCCCTGAGCGCAAGCAGGCTTGGGGGAGGGAGCTTCGCTGACAGAGAGGCCAGTCCTCAACCCACCGACCGGGCACATCGCCTCATCCGTCCGTGGTTGCCCCGCGCACCACCCATCTCTGCCCCCCCACCCCCCCACCCCCCACCCCCACCCACCCCCCCACCCCC
>PCFQ01000019.1:173843-191953 GCA_003063905.1 Chlorella sp. A99 | reverse complement strand
CCCTTCTTCCTTTTTTTTTTTTTTGCCCCCACAAACCCCCCCCCCCCCCGTCGTCTGTGCGGCCTGCGTTTTGCGCAGGCCCAGCTGGGCAGGGCCGTGGAGGAGCTGCTGTCCGGTCCTTTGCTGCCGTCTGTGGCGGTCGTGTCGGGCGCGGCGCACGTGGCGCTGCTGCTCGCCGCCGCCAAGGTGCGAGGGCAGCGCCTACGCATGCGGCGGCGCTTGCTCGACGGCTGGGCCTTAGGGGAGGGGCGCTGGGGTGCAGCGGCGCAGGGCGACCAGGCCCAAAGGCCTCACTAGCATGCCCCCCCTGCCCCTCACCCTACTGCCCCTCCCATCGCGCTCTGCTCGCCAGGGCGAGATGGCAGGCAGCCTACCCCAGGAGACGGTGCAGGAGCTGGCGCAGGAGCTGGCTGCTGGCGTGCTGGAAGGGCTGGAGAACGTGGGGCGCCGCGACGTGGCTGCCCTGGCTGCCGCCGTTTCGCGCGGTGCTGGGCGTGCGGGCGGGCGCAGGGGGCGGGCGGGGCGCCGGCTAGCTGTACGGCACGGTGCCCTGGGCCTGCTGCATGTCCTGGCACCGAGGCGCCGCCACCGGGGCTGTTGTGGGCGCAGACATGCCGGTGCGCCGACCGGCACTTTGTCAAGCATTGTGCTTCTGAGCTCAGGGACTGGGCGCCCATGTTACTCACGCCGCGGCAGCCAGGGGGAGGGGCCAAGGGTCGGCGTGCTGGCGGGCGGGGCCGCTGCCCAGCCAGGCTGCGCCAAGGCGTTGGCGGCCAGGGCGAGCGCCACCGTCACCTCTAGCTGACCGCGCGGCGCAGCCCAGTTTTCCACTCGCTCCGACATTGCTGTCTGAGCAAGTGCCACTCTCTGCGTGAGCCTTGTGTAGCTCCGGTCGCAGTGCTCAAACCAGTGCATGTTCAAGAGCGCAATCGTGGCCACAACAAATCACTCAGCACAACACTATTTATACTTATACAAATTGTCCGCAACACGTGATTCACACAAGCTCTTCGGCCCTGCGTGGGAACTCCAATCTATTAGTCTAAACAAAACCATGCCTTGCCATGCTTCCGGTCAGCCTTTCAGCGACGCCGCTGCCAGGGTGCGGCGCACGATGCTTTGGTAGCTCCAGGCGCAGCCTCTGCTGCAGTCGTGCCAGGCTCAGCACCAGCGCGCACCGGCGGCCGCGTCTGCTCCGCCGGCAAGTCTGGAAGAGGAACAGCCAGCTGCTTACCGCGCTCCAAACCTGCCCTGCGCCACCTCCTCAAACATGTGCCGCACGACCTACTCCTCGGCCTCCTCCTTCTCGTCACGGATGGGTACCGCCGCCAGGATGCGCCGCACAATGTGCAAGGGCAGCTCCAGGCCCAGCTGCCGCTGCACGCGCTCCAGGCTCAGCGCCAGCGCGCGCAGGCGGCTGCGCTGCTCCGCCGGCAGGTGCGCCACCAGCTGCGCCGCCTCGGCCGCGGAGCGCGCCAGGCCGCATGTGGGGGTGGGGAAGCGCGCCCAGTCGGCGGGGGCCAGCGCGCGGCCGGCTGCCAGGTCTGCAAACAGTGCGTGCACTGCCGTGCGGGTGGACTGGCTGGCCCACCCGTGACCCAGTGCCGCCGGCAGGTCACCAATCAGCTCGGCCGGCAGCGCCGGCGAGCGCTCCAGCAGCACGCGGGCGGCGGCCAGGTGCCCGGGGCGGGGGCCGACGATCGCAACCACCAGCACGGTGTCCCCGCCGCGGAGGGCGTCGTGCGCCGCTCCGCGCCCGGCACGGCCTCCAGCAGCAACCGCCCAAGCGCGCAGGCAAGGCAATGCCACCGCAGCTGCCGCGGAGAGGGGGTTGGCTGAGTCGGTATCCAGCATAGCTCGGTGCCTGCAGCTACTGACCTGTAGACGCCTCGGCTTGGCCGTGTGCGGGGGCGGGGGCCGGTAACGGGCACCGGTTGGTCGGCCGCCCCGCTGCGGTACAGGCCCTTGCCCCACGCCGCAAGCAGAACACTCTCTGCAGGCCATGCGAATGACGGGAGGCAGGAAGGGGCACGATCGGAGCAGCCCGCTGACTTGCCCTGTTCGCCGTGGAGATGTTTCAGGGCTGGACCTGGATCGGCTGGGGAAACTAGCGCGAAAGGTCTGCTGCTGCGGGTGGGGGGCCAAGGTGGTCGGGGAGGGGCCAGCGGGGGTGGCAAGGCGGGCGGGGTGGCGACCTCGGCCGCAGTTCTGGTGTGGCTAATCCTCGACTCCCCACCGCATTGATCACTCAGGGAAGCACGCAGAGCGAGCCAAAGCCTACTTGATTGAAGGGGGCGCCCCACCCCTGCTCCCGCAGCCCTTGGACTACCCCCGCTGCCTCCGATGGACGTGACGCTCGACTGGGGCAGCCTGGATGCCCCAGAGCTGCAGGCCGCCGTTGCCGCGCTGAGCAAGGACGGCGGCGCCGCCGCGGTCCAAAGCCTGAGCCTTTTGCTCGGGCCGGCCCGCCTGCAGCAGGCCGAGGCAGCGGCGCAGCAGCAGCCCTCCCTGGGCTGGCAGCAGCAGGCAGCGGAGCGGCCGCCTGAGGCGCCGCCCGCAACGCGGCCCGACCCGCTCGGCGCGCTGGCGGCCGCGCTCCGCAGCGCGAGCGCCGCGGGCGTGGGTGGCGCGCATCTCGACCTGCCCAGCTACGCGCCGCCCAGGGAGGCCGACATCGAGAGCGGCAGGGCCTACCGGGCGCGGCGGGGCGGCTGGGTGGAGCGCACAGAGCCCGCCTGGGACGGCTTCGGCGGCGCGCTCCAGCTGCCGCCCGCCGCGCCCGGCTGGGGCGCCGCCGACTTCATGCGCCCCCCGCCCAGCCCCCTGGTCGCGCTGCCCGGCGCGGTGGGCAGCCTGATCCGCAGCTCTCCGCCGCAGCGGGGCCGCGCCGGCGCCTGGGGCCGCGCCGGCGCCTGGGCGCTGGCGCGCCCCGAGCCGGCGGTGCCGACGGCGACGGCCGCCGCCCCTGCAGCACCAGCGGTGCTGGCGCTGGAGAGCGCAGCCGCAGAGGTAGCGCCTGCCTCGCTCAGCCCCGGCAGCGGGAGCGGCGTCAGCAGCCTCAGCGGCAGCATCTCCAGCGGCCGCGGCGGGCCCTCCCTAAACCCCACGGCCGCATCGTTCGTTCCTGGGCAGATCAAGACCGGCGTTAGCGCCACCCCCATAAGCGAGACGGGGGCGCCCGAGCCGGCTGAGCACGCGCCGGCCGCTGCCGCCGCACCGGCGCCCGTGCTGCGCGGCGGCCCGAGCCCCGCGGGCGGCAGCGGCGGCGGCCTGAAGCCGACTGCCCCCGCCTTTGTGCCGTCGGGCTACAGCGCATCCTGGGAAGGAGGGGAGGAGGATTGGAGGGACGGCGGCGAGTGGGCGGAGGAGCAGGGGTGGGAGGGCGGCACTGCAGGTGAGCAGGACCTGGCAGCCCCCAGGGGCAGCTTGAGCACGCCGCAAGCCGAGCGCAGCGTCGCTCCCGGCTTGGCGCCCACCACCGTGCAGCGCCTCAGCACCGCCGGCGCGGGCGGCGCCGCCGGCGCCGCGCTGCCGCCGCCGGCCGCCACCCCCCTGCACCCCTCGGCGGCGCCCTTTACGCCGGGCGGCGCGGAGCCGCCCCCCGCCCCCAGCGCCAGCACCCATGATCGCCAGCCGCCGCCCAGGGCCGCCCATGCGGCTGCGAGCGCAGGGCTCCCCTGGCCTGAGCCCATCTCGGTCTCTATTGAACCTGCGCTGCCACTTCAGCGGCGCGCAACCGCCGACGTCCAGGCCGCGCCTCGCAGCAGTGAAGGCATACAGGCGAGGATATTGGTCAAACATATCGGTCGGGTGGAGTATTGGGGCATGTCACTGAAAGGCTCCCAGCAGGCGGTGCGCCTGCCCCGGCGGTGCAGCAAGCAGCTGTCGCGAGCGCCACGTGCACGCATTGCCACCGGCCCACGCACGCTGGCGCCTCGCTGGCGCAGGTGCGCGATGCGGCGGCGCAGGCCGCGCCGCCCACCGACAGCGCAGGCATACAGGGCGGCGCCTGCCAGCTGGCGGCCGGCCGTGCCAGCGCCGGCACGCAGACGCCGGCGACCCCAGCCACCTGCGACGCTGCCGCGCAGATGCCGGCGGCCAGTCCCACCCACGAAGCCAGCGTGCAGACTGACCCAGTGCAGCCGACAAATGCGCCAAATCCCAGGCTGGCAGCGCTGCCTCTGTGGCCAGACGCGCCGTGGGAGTGCGCGTCATGCGGCGAGGCCAGCAGCGGGAGCGGCGGCGGGGTGTGCACCGGCTGCCGCAGCGTGCGCTACTGCTCCTCGCAGCACCAGCTGGCAGACTGGGGGCAGCATCGCAGGTACTGCGGCCTGCTGCGGCGCGTGCGCGAGGCGCTGGCGGCGGCCGGCGGCATCGGCGAGTGAAAGCCTGAACCCTAAAACCAGGGGCGTGACCGAAGCCCAATGAGGCGCGCGGTGGAACACGGCGCAGAACGAGGGTGCGACGCGGCGCGAGCTGCAGCCACGCGACGGACATGCACATTTGATCGACAAGAGCACATTGCTTGAATGACAAACGCGCACTGCTTGAATCACGATGGGACCTGCGAATGTGCTGCTCAGCTTGCTTCATCCCCATGGATTCAGACAAGGATTCATGCGAATGCAATAGAGCGCTGAGATCGCCAGTCTACTGGCGCGCCCATGCGCCGCTGCCCGCCCCTCACAGCGGCATCTGCCGCGCGCTGGTTGCCCGCCTCTCATGCCTGCAGCTGCCTTGCAACCAGCGGAGCACTCAACTGCCGCGACTCACAGTCTGCGCGCCACAATGCAACGCTCGTTGACCGTGTTGGCCAGCAGCCAGAGCAGCCGCACGTCCCCCACGGCCGAGCGCCCGCTCTCCGCCTCCCCCTCTGCAGCCGCCGCGCCGGCGCCGGCGCCGCGGGCGCCGGCGGGCGCGTCGCCGCCGCGGGCGCTGGCGGGCGCGTCGCCGCCGCCGCCGCTTCCCTCGCCGCCGCCGCCGCCTAGCGCGCGCCGCGCCGCGTCCACGTAGGACCACTTGTCCCGCCCGCTGCCATGGAACTTTAAGGTGATCACCGCCAGACCTCCGGACGCCAGCAGCTGCAGCAGCGGGCGCACCATGGCCAGGCCCTGCGAGAGGGGCCCAGGCGGCAGGGCTCCGATCGAGGGGGCCCGCCGCCAGCGCGCCATCGCCGGTAGGCTGAAAGCGGGGAGGCGGGGCGGCCGGGCACGGAGCCATCCGCACGGCCAGGCGCGGGGCGCGCGCGGCGGTGGAGGCCCCGCCCAGCGCGCCTGCAACGCGTGCGCGTTGGCGTCGCAGCACAGGAGCTCCAGGGGGCACCCCGCCGCCAGCGTGTGCACCTGCAGCGGCCAGGGGGCGCGGCCTGGTCCTCAAGGCTGCTCTGCCTGGTGAGGGGGTGAAGCTGCGCTGTGTGCCCGGGGCCCGGCCACCCAGGACGCATGCCCACCCCCGCCCTCCGCGCGCCTGCCGCCCGCCACCCTCGTCGCCGCCCGCCTGCCGCCCACCTGCTCCACCGCATCCTCGACCTTGCACCGCAGGTGGGTCACGTTGGGCCGCAGCGCGCGCTGCAGGCCAGGGGCAAACGGGGGGAGGCGCCCTTGGCGCCGTGCAGAGGGGGGGAGGGGCGCGCCCGCGCTCCTGGCGCCATTCCGGAGCGCGCGGAGGGGCCGGGGCCCGCACACCGCCGCGCGCCAACTTCGAGAGACGACATGCGGCAGCCTGACAACAACGATACACATGCCATGCACACATGCACATGCACATGCACATGCACATGCACATGCACACACATGCACTCATGCACACATGCACACATGCACACATGCACACATGCACACATGCACACATGCACACATGCACACATGCACATGCACACGGGCTCACCGGATCCATGTCCGCTGGGTCAATGGCGATGACTGCGCCGCACCGGCCCGCCAGCACCGCCGTCCAGCCGCCGGGCGCAGCGCCGACGTCCACGGCCAGCGATGCGGCCGAGGGCGCAAAGCCCGCCGCCGCCAGCGCCTCGGTCAGTTTGCCTGCCAGGCGGGTGGGCGGGCGGGCGTGGGAGGGTGGTGACGCATGCGTGGACATGTCGAGGGAGACGTGAGCGCTCACGGCGGCGGCGGCCGCGGCGGCGGCCACAGCAGCACGGTGGCAAGAGGGTGGGCGGCGCGGGCGGCGCCGGCTGCCGCCGCGCACCCGCCGCCTTGCACAGTTGCTCGGGCACGCGCTTGGGGAGAGAGGGGCCGTACTGATAGAGTTGCGCTGCCGGGTGGGTGCAGTGCCGCCAGGCCGCTGGCCCGACTTGCGCCACCTGCAGCACGTGGCTGGCGCCCGTCACAGCCAGCTGGAAAGTCGGCGGCAGCTGCTCCTGCTCACGCGGCGGGGCAGGGCAGCAGGCGGGGTGGGCGGAGCAGGCAGTGGGGGACAGAGCAGGCAGGTTGGACACAGTCAGCGCCGCGACGGGAGGCGGCTGCTTCGAGAATCGGCGCAGCAAGCGTGCCGTGCGCCACGCAACCAGCAAGCCCTCCCGCGCCGGCAGCTCACCCCCAGCCAGCCCTCCAGGCTGCGGGGCGAGCAGTGCAGGCGCAGGGGCCCGGGCGGCGGCCCGCTGGCGACCAGCTGCTCCAAAAGCTCTGCTTGCGAGGCAGCCAGGGACGACGGCGCATCGATGGGTCCCAGCCAGAACACCCGCACCTACGACATGCATGCAGCCGGCAGCGCGCGTCTGGGGCGCAGGCGAGGCCGCCACGGCCTGGCGCCATGCACCACGGACGGCGCTCCTGCGCGTGCCCAGCAGCCAAGCAAGCAGTCCACGCCCCCCTGTGCCCCTGCCTGCCGCAACAGGCATCCACCGGCTCAACAGAGCACTGCGCTGAAGAGCAACCACTGCCGGCGCTCACCACCATGGCGCCAAAGGGGCTGCCAGGGAGCCAAGCATTAAGCGCCAGCGGCGGCGTCCGCACGCCCGAAAGCAGCGCCAATGCCGGCCCACGCTTCTCAGTATGCGGCTCCACCTCGTGTGCCTGCACAGAGGCAGCGTCAGCAGAGGCGTGAGACAGTTGGTGCAGAGGCCATGCCTCCCCTAACGGGCAGCGGGCGGGCGGGCGCGCGGCATCTTCACCTGCACCCCGTCGCTGGCCCTCAAGCCACTGGTGAAGACTCGCTCGTCGTATTGCTCGTGCGCAAGAACGAAGCGATGCGCCAAGTTCTGGGCGGGAAACTGAAACGCAACATCCATCCTGGAGTGCGTTGAATTGAAGCGTATTTCGACAAAGGCGCGATGCCGTGCTTGAATGGCACCAGATGATGACGGCAGGTGGGCGGGCGAGCGGCGGCCGTCGGCTCTCAGACCACGGTGACCGCACTGTGACCAAAAGCTCGCTTGCAGCGCCTTCCAGCTTGCTGGTTGCTGGCTCCCTCCATTAACTCACAGGCCTAGAGCAAGCAGCAGCCACAGCGTTCGGCACACCGAACACAGCGCCTAGCATGGCAGGCCGACAGAGCGGTGCAATGCAAGGCCTGGCGTGCCGCCCAAGTTGGGTCAGTAAGGGGCCCAGCCTTCCACCGCCTGCTAAATGCTGTGCTCTTCCTCAGTCCTCTAGCGGTGCCGCCGCCAGGATGCGGCGCGCAATGCTCTCGGGCAGTTCCAGGCACAGCTGTAGGCCAGTAGCGCATGCACTGTACCAGTGGCGCCCGGCTTGGCACGTTGGCAGCGCATCGCTGCCAGCAGGCTATCAGCTCTGGAGAGTGCTGGTGCTGCCGCCGAACGCTCCACCAGGATGCGGGTGGCAGGCAGCGCACCTATGCCCTGGCCAACTGAAGGTGTACAGATGTGGGAGATCGTACCCGAGATGTGGAGATCGTGCAGACATCAAGCTTGGAGCTGCCAGCAGGGGGTAGGAACCGCCAGTCAATTGGAAAGAGACGGGGCCGCCGGCCAACCTCCCCTCCCCTCCTCCCCAAGACACTGCTCATGTTATTAAATATAATATGGATGTCCCTCCAGCTCTGGATGCCGTGCTGCACACGTTTTGACGGCTGCCCAGCCTGGCACGCACTCGGTGGGGCAGCGATTTCCCAAGTATAGCGAGGAGTGGTACTGGGAGCTGCTGGTTGATCAGAAGCCGTTTCGCTCCGTATTTGAGCAGCCCGACAGCACGCAACCGCTGATCTTAAAGCGCACGATAAACCTGAGCCAGACGCCGAGGGAGCAGTGCGAGCTCGAGGGGCGCGTGCGCGAAGGCCTGGAGCGCGGTGGGCCTGGGCAGGCACGTTTGCCGCCGCCGCCGCCGCCGCCGCCGCCGCCGCTGCTCATTTGCCGCCGCTGCACATTTGCCGCTGCCGCCGCAGCAGCAGTCCTGCCGTGCTGCTTGCCTACAGCCAGCTGCAGCAAGTGCCGCGCGACGACGCACTGGCACCCACCTCCGTTGCCCCGCCCGCCAGCGCGCAGGAGGTGGTGCTGCACGGGCTCAAGAGCTGCCCAGAGCTCAACGGCAGGCACGGGCGCCTGCTGCCGCCATCGGGAACCGGCGCGCCCGCCCACCGCGCGGCCCCCGGCCGCGTCGCGGTGCGGCTCGCGGATGGCGGCAGGGAGGTGGCTGTGCGGCCCGAGAACCTTCGCAGCCCGCACTCTGCGACCGCGGCCGAGGGGGGAGCAGCGGCGCCGGCGGCGGCAGGCGCACCAGCGGGAGCACCGCCGCCGCAGCAGCCGCAGCAGCAGGAGCCGGCGTCCCCGTGCACAGCCGAGGTGGCGCGCCTGCTGGAGCTCGAGTTCAGCAAGTGGCACACCGCGCCCTGCCTGAAGCCCTCGGACCTGCGCCATGCGGGCATGCCGCCAGCGCACGCGCGCTGCTGCGCGTGCGCGCGGGGTGGGGAGGCGGTCGGGCGCTACGTCGCGCTCAAGCGCACGGCCCCGCTGCGCGCGGCGCCCCTGCCCGCCGCCGCGCTGCGCCTGCTGTGCCTCGACTGCTACGTCGCGTCCGCCGTGGCCGAGGGCCTGCCCCTGACGGAGAAGGCCATGGAGGAGTATGTTGATGGAACGATGATGGGGGCGATGGAGGCGTGCATGCAGCTGATGGGAAACGCCCGAGTGCAGTGGGGCGGGTAGTACGGCAGCGGGCAGCTCTACTGAGGACGGCGCTCGCGACGGGGCGGCGGCAGCTGCTGGAGAAGCGGTCGGGGCGGTGGCAGCTGCTGGAGAAGCGGCGGGGCGGCGCGCGGGGCGGCGGCGGGGCGGCGAGCCCCCGGGGCGCCAGCTTGCAACCGTTGGAGCACAAATCATCAGCAGCCGTTTGCCCTGACGCAACTTTGGCATGTGGACGAGGTTTAAAGCGCGTTGGCATGGCGCACGTGTTTACGCCAGGGGCGGCGCATCAGTCAGCGAGTGAAAGACGTCAAGAGCGCTGCAGGAAAAAGGAGGCAAGGCAGCCGCACGCGCACATACTGGGGAAGTCGGCGGGCGCCAGGGCACGGCGAATGACGAGCTCTGCCAGCAGCGCATTCACCGTCTTGGAGAGCTGCGGTACACTGCTTTCACCAGGTCGGCGATCAGATCAGCCGGCCCTGCAGCAGGATGCGCTGATGCAGGACGCGGGCGGCGGACAGGGGGCGATTGCACTAGTTTGCACGGCTTGCGTCACAGAGCACAGAGCTAGGCCAGCCCCTTGCCTCGGGCATGCACGGCAACCAGCGGGAGGGCGGGCGAGCGGGCGCCGCCGGCGTGTTGCAGTGACGAGGTCGGCTCCTCGGCCTCGCTGCGGCCTTGCCCGCCCGATCCACAGTCGGGGGCGACACCTCGATCGAGCCCAGCGGCGCCTGGAGTGAGCGAGAGGAGCTGCTGGAGTAAGACGGAGACGCCGAGTGGGGTTGAGAGCTGGAGACCATCCAGCGGTCAACGGCCGGCCAAGGGCGGGCGACGCCGAGGATGGGGGGACCTGTCGGCTGCCTCGGCTATGCATGAGCATAGCCCCAGACAAGCTTAAAATCACTGCCGAAGCATGGCAGGCGCAGGCAGGCCCCACAGACGAGCTGGCCAGCCCCTCCGCCCCGCCCCAGCCTAGGCGTCGCCGACGGCGGCGGCGGCCGCCACACCGCGCGGCCCCCGCGCGCCGTCCTGGCACTGCGGCACGCCCCAGCGGCGGCAGGCCTCGAGAGCCTGGGGGCAGGACTCGGTGGCTTCTGCATCTATCCTCTCAAAGAAGGCCATCGTCTTGTGGTTGCCCATCGCGGAGCCTGCGGCGGCGGGGGAGAGCGCGGGGCGGGGGGTTGGGAGCCGCAGGGGCACGCGGCGCGGGAGGGGGAGGGGCGCACAGGGCACGCGGCGCGGGGGGCCGGGGGCGTGGCAGGGCCCGGCAGGCGCGCGTGGGGCGGGGAAGTGAGCTAAGGCCCCGGCAGGCGGCGCCGTGCCCTGCGCCACCCCCTGCCAGCCACATCGCTGCGCGGCACGGCACGGCACGAGAACGCTTGGCTCCTCTGCACCGCACCCAACAGGCCCTCGACCCGCCCACCTCCTGCCCCGCGGCCCTCACGCCTCGTCGCGCGCCCGCCGGCGCGACATGCCAACGCAACGCAGTGCCAACGTCCAATCCATCCTCACCCCGCGCCATCTTCTGGCGGTACTCTCCCTCGCTCTTGATCACATAGTGGAAGAGCACCCACGTGTCGCCCCGAATCTCGGGGTTGGACGGCCCCTCGGTCGGCACGCCCGCCGTGTCCACCGCTGCGCGTGCACGGCGGCGGCGCGCGGGGAGTGCTGTCAGTCTCAACGCCGCGTCGGCATCGCGCTGCCTGCTTGCCTGCCTGCCAGCCGCCCACCGCTGCACGCGCGGTGGAGCGGGCGTGGGGCCGGGCGGGTGGGCAGGCAGGCGCCCGCCCCTCGCACGCGCGCGTCCCCATCCCCGCTCCGCACCCACAAGCAGCTGCCCTCGCGCAGCAGCAGCCCCAGACGACAAGAAAAAAACAGAAGAGGCTGCCGGCTCGCGCGCGGCGGCGCGGCGGCACGCCGAGCCGCCGTCGCGGGCAGCGGCCCCGACGAAACCGCGCTGCTGTGCATTCGTTATTAAGCAAACAGTAAATGAAGTTCAGTTTTAGCGTGCTCCCAGCGCACGCGTGACTGTGCCCTTATAGATGAAGTGGTGCGGGTCGGTGGTGGGGCAGTCGACCAGCAGCGTGTTCACGATGCTCTTTAGCTGGTGGTTCTCGTGATAGTCTGCGGGCGTGCAGGCCAGGAAGCTGCGCACCACGCCGCCCTCGGGCCGCGCCTTGTGCCCTGCGGGGGCGGCGGCGGGGGCGGCGGCGGCGGGGGAGGCGGCGGCGGGCGGGCACGTGGGGAGGAGGGAGGCGCGGCGGCACGGCTGCTGCTGCCGGCGCGCGCGGGTGCGCGCCCCGCCGCGGGCCCCGCGGCACCCCAGCTGCGTGCCGAGACAACAAGGTGCTTCTGTGGCGACGAGCCGGCTGCGCTATGCCGCATCACCCTCGCCCCACCCATCCGCCCGCCCGCCTCCCCACCCACCGCCGCCAACCCAAACGCCCCACCCCCCAATCCCACCCACCCGAGGATCCCATGAGCCGCCAATTGACGACCAGGCCGCCCACACCCTCCAGGCGCCGCAGGTAGGTGGGCAGGGGCCGCTCCTGCGGGGCGCGGCGCACGGCAGGGCGCTCGCCACAGCGCGAGCTTGGGCGGGCCGCCCGAGCGCTCAAGTGCGCCCGGCGCGCGCGAAGGGCGCCTCCCCCGGCGCCGGGGCTCCGCAGCGCGCCGGCGCGCCCTGGCGTGCCCAGGCGCGCGGGCGAGCACACAGCAAGGAAAGAAAGAAAGAGGAAACGAGCGCGCGCCTGCGCCGCCAGGCTGGGCTCCATCGGCACCAGGAACTCATCCACATCCCAGAAACCAAGAAAAGCGTGCCGGTGCCTGCGCGCACCGGGCAAAGAAAGGTCGCTGGTGTGGTGGGAGGGGGGCGCAGGCAGCGGTGCAGCGGGCGGCAGGCGGCGCGGCGAAGGCCTGCGCGCGCGCTAGGCAGAGCGCTGGCAGCGCCGGCTGCCTGGTGCGAAACAGCTGTATTCGACATCGAAAAACAAAACTGAGGTTCTCACCTGTTGTGCTTGAGGCAGAGGTAGTAGAGCCGGACCTGCAGCGCACACCACACCAACGCTGATCACCGCGCATGCTTTCCGCCTGCAAGAGCGGCGCAGCGAGGGGCGTGCCCCACGCGCCCGCCCGCCCGCCCGCCCTACTCGGACAACAGTGCAGAAGCGGCCACCCTCCGCGCCCGCCCGTGCACACGCACGCCCTACGCACGCGCACACAGGTGCAAGAGTGGCTACCCCACGCGCGTTCCCACCTGCATGAGCGGCACCGTGAGAGGCGTGACCCAGGGCAGAGCATGGTACTCAACCACGCCGCTGGCAGTCAGGTCCGCCAGCGCCTGCGGCGGGGGGGCGGGACAGCTCGCGTCAGAGTCTGCGGCAGGGCAGAAGGGGCGTGGAGCAGGGGGCAGCAGTGGGCGGCCGGGGGCGGCGAGGGCGGCGCGGAGGCGGGGGCGGCGGGGCGCGACGGGGGGCCGGGGCAGGCGCGGCGGCGCGGCGAGGGGGCAGGAGGCGCGGGGGCGGGTGCCCAGGAGTCTGGCGCGCGCCTTTTCGTACGGCTGCAGGCTGTCAGTGGCAAATATGTAAAAGCGATCCACTCCCAGTGCATGATGGTACTCTATCCACTCTCTGCGTGGATTGGCAAAGGCAGGTGGCAGTGGAGTGTGTGTGAGGGGGAGGGGGAGGGGGCCCAGTGGCGGGGGGCGGCAGCGCCGGCGGGCCACGCCGGCGCAGAGGGCGGGCGCCGCCGCTGGCCGGCGGCGCCGGGCGGCACCCCCTCCCTGCTGCATGCGATTGCACCTAAGGTCGTCCGGCCGGTCCTTGGTGGCAGCGCACACCGCGACATAGCCCTCTGGCCAGCTGCGCGCTCTCCAGGCTGCCGCCGTGGCGTCCTCCATGGCAGCACCGGCGCCGGCGTCGGCGCCGCCGGCGCCGAGCGGGTGCGCGCCCAGGGCCGCGGCGTCTTGCACGGCCGACTGGTGCAGTGCACGGCGGGCGTCGCCTGGGCCGGCCGCGGCGGACGCGCGCACGGTCGGCAGGGCCCCCCCCGCGCTAGCCGCCAGGCACGCGAGCGCGAGCATGGCGCGCCACCGCAGCTCCGCCGCCACGGCGTGCGAGGGCAGCCGCCGCGTGGGCTGCTGGCTGCTGCCTTGTTGCGGGTGCATGGCAGCTTCCTCTCGTGGGCGGCGAGAGGAGGGGGCAGCCTGTGGTAACAGCGGGTGGGGGCGACAGCGCATGGCGGGGGCGGGTGAAAGTTGAATTCACACTATCCCCAGACGCCCTTGCAGCTGCATGCTTGTCTCGGCTCGTTTCTCAGCAGGCAGCAGGCGCACTCACTCTCGCGATCGCCCGTCTCCTGCCTCTGTGGCCTTTCTGGCAATGCCAAGGCCTCGCAGCGTCGATCTATGCCCACATGGAGAGCGCAGCTTTTCGTTTCGATGGTGAGTGCAGTGCACCCTCTCGAAAGTTCCGTCCGCGATTGAATAATGATAGAAGGCGTCTTGAAAAGCTGCAAAAGGCGCTTGAAATGCGAGCAGACCTACGTTGACCACTGAGACCCCCCAACCCGCGTGTGGACTTGTCCGCGCCCCCCTCGGTCCCCTTCCATTGCCAGCCATTTCACTATCGCCCGGCACAGTAGCATCCCTCTCCAGATTTGTTGTCCGCAGATCCTGCCTTGTGGGCCACACGCTGCTGGCAGCCATCCAGCCCTCCCCACGCCCGTCCCGCACGCCCCACTGCTGATCTGATAACGTAGAGACGCGCCATGGCCGCTGCGGCCGGTGGGGGCGCGGGACTTTCAACGCTGGCTGGCAGCGGCGAGTGGGCGGATGTGCTCAATCGGCACTTTGGAGGTGAGGGGGGCCGGGGAGGCGAGCGACGCGGGCAATCTGGGCGACCTGGCTTCGCGCGCTGGTTTTCTGCCAGCTCGCGCGCAGGCTTGCCGGCGCGCGTAGCCCGCGCGAACCGTGTCTGGTCTGCTCTGGTCTTACAGCTTGGCACTGTTAGGCAGGCACTGTTCTGCAAGCAATTGCAGAATCAACGAAGCGGAAATCCGCAGGTTGAAACAGAGGAGCAGGAGTGCTGCGTCTTGAATCCTGGCCCATGCCGTGTTCTCTTGAGGCGCCGCCAGTTGGTCTAAATATTAGGCCAGTTGATGCTGCCCCTCCTACTGCCAGTTTTGTATGCTAGCGCATCGGCAGGTGGCGCTACTCAACCGCACTTAGGAAATGATCCTGATGCACGAGTATGTATTCGGCCGTTTCGCATGTTTAGGGATTTGAAATTGTGACCTCCCCTACTAACACCAATGATGGTGTTTAGGGTCCACCGCCACGACCAAACGTGCGAGCTGTGTGGAAACCCTAAACCCTAAACCCTAGGGGCAACAGGACCTGGTGTCGCCAGACTGCACCGTGGCCCGGCGCACATGCGCCTGCGGGCGCCGGGAGGGGCTGCGGTGCCAATTGGCGGCTCGGCGGGCAACAGGGGCTGCCCCTCGGCACCCCTGCGCCCCCCACTAGCACGCCCTGGCAAGTGCCCCAAAACCCGGCCGGGCACATTCCCACCCCCTTGCCCCCGGCTGCTCCCCCTCTCCCTATGGGGCCATTCTAAGGGCTGTCCCTCGTCCTGGGTGGCCGCCGCGCGCCCTCGGCCACCATGGCAGGCCACCCGCGTTTGCTAGGCCGGCCCTGCCCCGCCAACTGCCGGCCTCGCCGACCGCCGCGCCACCGCGCATGCGCCCCTGCAGGGGAGGAGGGAGACGCGGTGCTGCAGTCGCCGTTGGCCAACCTAACGAGCGACGGAGCGCTGCTGGACGAGCTGCTCAAGACGCTCAGGTGGGCTGGGGGTGGTGGGCGCCGGGTGCAGCGCGTTTGGTGGCAGGCGCTGTGCCCGATGCCTCCGCGTGCCTCGTGCATCCTTGCCGCGCGTGCGCCGGCCAGCGCCGCACACGTGCGCGGCACGACCCCGACTGACCGCGCGCCTGCGGCCGCTCCGCGCAGCTCGGCCGAGGCGGGCGTGGTGCCGGCGCCGCCGCTGTTCAGCCAGCAGACGATCAACGCGCTGATGGGGCAGCAGCTGCGCGACTATGCGGCTACGTCGGAGGCATGGCCGGCGGCCGGCCAGCAGGCCGCCGCACAGCAGGTGGCGGTGGCCGCGCTGCAGCCGAGCAGCGACCTGCAGACGCTGCTCGCGGTGCAGGCGCAGCAGCAAGCGCAGCAGCAGCTGGTGCTCCAGCAGCAGGCGCAGCAGCAGGCACTCGCGGCACAGCAGCAGCAGCAGCTGCAGGCGCTCGCGGCACAGCAGCAGCAGCAGCAGCAGCAGCAGCAGCAGCAGCAGCAGCAGGCGCTCGCGGCGCAACAGCAGCAGCAACAGCAGCAAGCGGCAACAGCGGCACAGCAGCAGCAACAAGCAATGGCGACCCAGCAGCGGCAGCAGCAGCGGTACGTGGTGATGGTGAACGGCCAGTTGATGCGCAACGCCGACGGCTCGGCGCTGGTGGGCCGACTGCCCGACGGCCAGACGTCGCTCGTAGTGCAGGTGGGTGCAGTGGGTGCAGTCCCCCTGGGAGATGCGGGCGCGGGCTTGCGCGGGTCTGCGCCTGTCTCGCCTCCGCGCTGACGCACATAAGTGGGTGACTGTGACTGACTTTTACCAAGCGTTGCCTGCCTACCTGCTTGCCCTTCTCTCCCGCGCGTGCAGATGCCGTGCGGCGGAGGGACGGTGCAGTACGTGCCCGTGCTGGAAAGCGCGGCGGTGGCACCCGCGGCGGCGCCCGCCGCGCTGCGGGCCGCGCCGCCGCAGCTGGCGCCCGCCGCGCCCGCGCAGGGCAGCCCGCCCCAGCAGCAGCAGAGCCAGGCGCTGCTGCAGGCGGCGCTGCAGCAGCAGCTGCAGGCGGCGGCGCCTCTGCTGCAGGCGGCGCAGGTAGCCAGCCTGCCTGTGCCGGGCTTGGCCGGCGTTTGCTCTCTCCCCGCGAGCCTGGGGAGCATCAGCTCGACTGCCCTGCCCGCCATCTCGGCACCGCAGGCAACAGTGCCGCTGCAGCGGCTGGGGTCGGGACTCTCGCCGCGTGAGACGGCTGCCGCCGCGGCGGCCGCCGCGGCCAGCCTGCAGCACTCGGCGTCCACGCCTCTGCCGCTGCTCACGCCGGCGGCGGCGCAGCCCGCGGCTGCCCCCGTGGCGGCGGGGGCAAGCGCCCTGCCGCACTCCTCGTCCGCTGAGCTCGTGGCCGACCTTGCGACCACGCGGCAGCTGGTGGCGTCGGCGGCTGCGCAGCAGCAGGTGTTGGCGCTGATCGCGGCCAGCTCCCAGCAGCAGCTGCAGCAGCAGCAGCAGCAGGCAGCGGCGGCCCCCGCGTGCGCAGGCGCCTGGGGCCAGAGCCAGGCGCTTGCGCCGGCGGCGCCGCTCCCGCAGCTGACTGTGGCGGCGCCGCAGCCGGTACTGCGGCCGGCGGGCTCGTCAAGCCTCCAGTCGGCCGCGTGCGAGGGCCCCGGCGCCGGCATGTTGGCCGCGGCGGCGGCCGCCGCCGCCGTGGGGCTGGCCCTGCCCGCGTCGCCCCAAGAGCGCGTTGCCGAGGAGCGCGCGCCGCCGCCGCCGCAGCAGCACGTGGGCTTTGCGCTGCCCGGCAACGCAGGCGGCGGGGGCAGCCCTCCCCAGGCTGCGCCGGTGCTGCTCCAGGCCGCGACGCTGCCGCCCAGCGTGATGCACCAGCCAGTCGATGCTGCGCTGCTCTCGGGCGCTTTGGCGGCGGGGGGTGCCGCCCCCATGGACATGCCGATGGACATGCCGATGCGGCCCTGCCACAAGCGCGAGCGCAGCTTGCACTCGGCCAACCCAGGTGCGGTTTGTCGCTAGCTGCCGGGAGGGGCGGGGCCGAGGAAGGGGCGTAGCCGCGCCTCCCCGCCGCCGCGCGACGCCCCTCCCTTGGCGTGCCACGTTCGCACCCTTGTCACGCGCCGTCCCGCGCTCTCTCCCTCCCCCTCCCCGCAGCGCTGGCCGACCCTGCCACTGCGCCGGTGGGCAAGGTGGCCAAGAGCGGCGAGTCCACGCCCGTGCACCTTGCCAACTCACCCAATGATTCGCTGCTTCAATCGTTCGCGCCGGGTGCGGAGGACGGCCGGCCTGGAGAGGCGGCAAGGGAAGGGCAGGGGTGGCAAGGGAACTGCGCAGAGGGGCCGCCCAGGGGGGCGCAGGGGGCCCAGGGCGCCGCGGCACCACCCGCGCGGCGTCGCCGCCCCGCTTTCTTCCTGCGCCGCAGAGCTGTTCCTCGCAGACGACCCCACGCCCGACAACGGATCGCCCAACGCCATCGAGGCGGCGGCGGCGGCGGCAAGTGCCGCCGGCGCGCCGCCGCCGCCGGCCGGCCTGCTGTCGCCCATGTCGGCTGCGCTGGCGGCCGGCGACTGGGTCACGGCGGTGGAGGCCGCGGTCGCCGCGGCCGGCCTGGCGGCGCCGGCGCCGGCGCCGGCGCCCGCCGCCGCCGAGGGCGGCCTGCTGCTGGCGTCACCGCCGGCCGGCGCCGCCGACCAGCTGGCTGACGGCGGCGCGCCGGCCCCCGCGCCGACGCCCTGGGAGCAGGCGCCGGGCGCCGGCGCTGGCGCCTTGGGCCCCGCGCAGGACCAGGGTGGTGGCGAGGACGAGCAGCTGACCATGCTGATCCAGGCGGCGCTGGCGCGGCCGCCAGGGCGGCGGCGTGGCCGCCCGGCCAAGCACGAGGCCAGCCAGCGCATTGACGAGGCGGCACTGCTGGAGACGCTGCTGCAGGTGTGTGCACGTGTGTGTGTGTGTGGGCGGGTGGGTGGTGCGGTGGCGGGTGGGGGCGCCGGCTGATAGAGATGCTGCTGTGTCGTTGCCCGGGAGCAGAGGATGGTGGTGGCGGCGGAGGGGGGAGCAATTGGCACGCAGCGCGTGCGCACGGCGCCCCCCCCCCCCCCCCCCCCCCCCCCCCCCCCCGCCCCCCCCACCCTCCCCCCCCCCCCCCCCCCCCCCCCCCCCCCCCCCCCCCCCCCCCCCCCCCCCCC
>PCFQ01000019.1:133415-147714 GCA_003063905.1 Chlorella sp. A99 | reverse complement strand
CGGCTGCGGGGGCGCAGCGGAAGGGGGTGGGGTGGGGTGGGGTGGGGTGGGGTGGGGTGGGGGAGGCGGGCGGATGGCTGCGCGGTCTGCGCATGCTGTCGCCAGATTGCTGTCATGGCGCCGTGCTGCCGGACATGGCACGCACTGTTGAACAAGCCCCCTCACGCTAAACCACACCCACCCGCTCGTCCCGGCCACCCGTCACCCGGCCTGCGCCGCCCCCCACGCCGCCGTCACTCACTCCCGGACCTGGGGCCTCGCTAGCGCGATCCTCTCGCCGCTTCCAATGCCGCTGCGAGGTGGCGAGGTTGGCAGGAAGCGGGGGAAGGTGCTAGATGACTGCGCGTTTCGCCGCTCTATGTGGGCACGATCTCGCCGATAAAACTTGGGTGAAGGGCGATTTGACTAATACCATAGAACAATCGGAGTGGCTGGCACAGGCCCTACCACCCACCGCGTTGCGCCCGCCCGCCGAGGACGGCGCTCAGCGATCAATCCCAGCTGTGCTTGCGAATTGGCTGTTGGCAACAGGGCGCCACACAGCCTAGAGGCTGATAGTGTTGCCCGTCCACCCCACCTCCCGCCTCGGCTGCTTCCCTCGGTCGCGCCGGCACGACGCTCCCCACTCTCTCGACGGGGGATCTCAGGGTCGGACAGTCTCCATCGTAAGAGGGCGGGTAGGCAACCGGGGAAGCAGCAGAGTGGGCCACAAGCTGCCACGGCGCGCGCCGCACCATCCACACTTGGAAGCAGCAAGCCACTTTCCGGCGGCGGCGCAGGAGGCTCCCACGGGGAGGGACAGGAAGGAGAATGGAGCTTCCATGGGAGGGGCAGGGAGCAAGGGGGCGCGAGAAGGAGGCAAGGGTCGATTCCTTGGCTTCTAGGCACGGGCAAGGTGGCGGGGCAGGATCGGCCAGTGGAGTAGGCTGGGCAGGGCACAGGAGAGGCAGAGCAGGGTCGGCCAGAGGGGTGGGGCAGGGCCGGCCAAAGGCAGGGCGGGGTCGGCTGGAGGCGGGGCGCGGCCGGAGGTCAGAGAAGGCGGCGGAGCGCGGCTGGAGGCGGGGCACGGCTATGCAGGCGCTCTGCCCGCAGGCCGCGCCGCCGCGAGCGCAGACGCGAAGCTCCTCTTGGGCTGGGCCAGGGTCGTGAAAGAGGTGAAGCGGGCGGTGCTGGTGTCAAACACGCCGTCCAGGGGGGCGCGGCACAGGGGGCAGTCGCTGCCAAAGGTGTGTTTGGGGGGGGCGGGGAGGGAGAGGAGCGCGGCGTGGGCAAGGTCCGCACGACAGGCGCGTGCCGCGACGAGCGCGCGCAGCGGGAGCGCGTGCGGCGGCGGCGCGTGCGGCGGGGCACGAGGGCCGTTGCTCACTGGTGCTGCAAGACGTAGAGGTGGACGCAGCCGGGGCAGAGCACAATGTGGCCGCAGGGCACGCAGACGACTGCGGGGGCGAGGGGAGGGGAGGGGGCGCGGGGGGGCACGCAGCGAATGAGGCCGGCGACGTGGGAGAGGCGGCCAGCAGGCAAGGGGCGCACGCGCGCAGGAGCCTGCGGTGCCGCTGCGCAACAAAGAACTTTCGCTCAGCGCAACAAGGAATGATTTGCTGCACAACATACGACGAGACAGCATTCGCTCACCGCTGGGGTTGGGGTCCAGGCAGATGCAGCACTCGGGCTCTGCCGTGGGTGCGCCCAGCTGTGCGGGCGCGGGGTCCGCGGCGGCGGCGGGTGCCGGGGCGGTGGGGCCAGTGGGGGCCATGCGGGCGACAGGGGCCGCGACGGCGGGGGCGGTGGGGGCCGGCTGGCTGGCGCCGGCAGGGGGGGCCACGGGGGCGGGGGCGGTGGGGGCCAGCTGGATGGCGCCGGCAGGGAGGCCTGCCTCCGCTTGCGCGGCGCCAGCGGACGCAGTGCCGTGGGGGGGGGGCGCGGGGCTGGTCCCCGCAGAGGGTGGGGCCGCCGCCGCCTGGGGCCGCTGGGCCGGCTGCCTGCGCGCAGGGGCGGCGCGGCGCGGCGCTCGATGAGAGGCATGGGCAGGGAAAGGGCGCGGCCTGCGGCGTGGCCGCAGCTTGCACCGCCACCCCCCTCAATCGCACAACCACCCCCCTCCGAGCAAGGCTGCCAGCCCCGTGCGCATGGCACAGCCCCTCCTCTCTGCGCAAGACTCGCTGCACCCCTCCCAACCAGATTCCCTCTCCGAGCAGCACTCACTGCGACGGCAGCTCCCGCAGCCGCGCCTCCACCTTGTCCAGCCGCCCCTGCTCCCGTCGGATCTGCTGCTCCTTCTCCCGCGCCTCCGCCACCGCGGCGGTGCTGGCGCCGCGCTGCCTGCGGGGGCGGGGCGCGCGGCGCGCGCCGGTCGGCTGCGTGCAGCGGCGCGCAGGCCCCGCGCTGTGGCGTCTGCGGCACTCGCGCGCACCTGGACGCTGCCTGGGCCGTGCGGACCTCGACTCGCAGGGTCTTGATGATGCCCTTGAGTCGGTCGATCTGCAGCGCGTGGTCAAAGCGGCGGTGGGGGCGAGGCCGCGTGCACCGGCGCGCAGCGGGGGCAAGGGCGTCGCGCTCCCCGCGCCCCCTCCCGGGAGGCCCCCTCACCTCTGCCAAGAGCGCAATGTGGCTGCCGCTCTCGAACAGCCTCCGATAATTTGGAGGGGAGTCCCCCACCCTCGCTACTGGCTTGCCGGTCCCTGCCTCGCTCCTAGCGCTACGTTGCCTCGGGCCCATGACTTGACGCCACTCGGGCGCCATGGCTGCGAGGCTCGAGGACCTTCCGCAGCGACGCGCCCGGGCCCTCTCAGAGGACTTTCAGGAAGCACAAATGCCGCAAATGAAGCGTGGTTGGCTTCCTCAGCGAGGACTTGCAAGCAGGCGCCCGGGCACCTTGTGGGGGCGCGCTCCCACAACCGCCTCTCTTTCAAGCGGGCGGACAGTGCGTTCCCAGGCAGCGCGCCAGAGGCCCGCAACGTGTACTCCTGCACACCACGTGTTTGATTACAGCTCGTGTGCGCTCGCCAGCAAGCCCATCGCCACCCCGCGCCCCGACCGCTGCCCGCTCTGCATCAGGCCGGCGCTCGCCCCCACGCGCGCCACGCGCTCCATAGTGCGCCGGCCCGTGGCCGTCCCCCCTCCTGCACGCGCGCTATCAGGCCGTCTGCGCGGGCACCGGGCCGCCCTTGGCCTTGAGCACCAGCAGCACCGACTTGAAGCGGCCGAGGTCGCTCTTGCTGGCCTGCGAGCGGGTGCACTAGGGTTTAGGGAGTGGCACACACGCGTGCAAGGGCACAGGGGTGGCGCGGCGGACCTGGGCGGCGCGCCGCGGCTGCGGCCTGCGCACGCGCGCGCCCCGGCGCTTGTGCGCGACTCTCCATCGTCCCCAGCAGCTCTCCTCCCCGCTATGCCTACCCGCCCCCTTGCCGGTTCCCATCACCCCATGAACAGGGTCTGCATCCCCCATGAAGCAGCACTCGCAGCCCCTCCGAAGCAGCCAATACCCGAGCTGCCAGCACTCAGAGAGCACCTAACACCCACGTTGAAATTGAGGAGCGAGACGGTGCGCTCCCAGGGCGTGTCGCCGACGGGGCCCAGCTCGGCGTCGCGGCCGCCCGACGCCGCCAGCGCCTCGCGCCCCTCCTGGATGCGCGCCTCCTTGGCCGACGCACGCTTCTGCGGCGCGGCGCGGGCGCGGGCGGGTGGGGGCGAGGGCGGGGCCCACGCAGGGGTGCGCAGTGCCTGAGCCATGCCCGTGTGTGGCGTCAGGACGCTGCAGGGCGGCCCGGCAAGTCGGCGGCCGGCCCCCTCCTCATGCGGCACCGTGGCGCGTCGGCGTCCGGCCCCCAATGCGCCAGCCGCCCATCCCCCGCTCGCTACCTCATAGAAAGCTTGCAGGTACTCGGCAGCCTTCTGCTGCGTGGCCGCCTGCACCAGGCGAGACGGATGCACGAGGGGAGGCGAGGGGGTCACCGCAAGCCCGGCGGCAGCAGCACTCATCGCGGCGTGCTCCTGCCCCCTGCACCCACCTTCTGCTCCGCCTCCGCCCGGTCCTGCTCTGCTAGCCGCTGCCGCTGCGCCTCGCGCGCCGTCGTCAGCGCGGGGTGCTCTGCGGCCTCGGCGGGAGAAGCGGGCGCAGGGGGCGGCGCCACCGCCACCTCGACTCCGTCCAGCTCAATAGGCGCGGGTGCGGCAAAGTCCTCCGCGTCCGCCTCAGGCCAGTAGTCCTGGGGCGGCTGGACGTCGTTCTGGTCCTGCTGGGAGCGAGCGAGAGCGAGCGCGATCGGTGTTGCGCTGTGCGCAGCCCTGAACGCACTCCCGTGGTGCCTGAACGCAGCTCGCACCTCAAACATCGCGGTAGTGCGCCAAACGGCAACGACCAGACTTGGCAACAGGTGCACGAGCGGCTGCGCTGGAGGAGATGAGATGAAAGATAGCCGAACACTAGCGGTAGCGGTAGCGGTTCTGCTGAAGAGGTGTGCCCCGGGCGTTGCGTGTGCGGCACATGTGCCCCGCCGCGGTCGGTGGGCGGGTGGCGCTGCAGTAGCGGGACTGCGCAACTTCCAGCATCGACATTGATGAATGCACAACAGGCTGCCACGAGCGCGGTTGGATCTGAACCGAGGGCTGGCAGTGCGCACTGCCCAAGCGCCCAGAGCCTGGAGGGCAGGCGGGCGGTTCGGCGGGCCGGCACGGGAACTTGTTTTAATGCCGCCAATGATCCAGCACGCTGCGCCATGTGACGCCGCAACACGCCAGCGAGCAGCGGCCAGACCATCTGTGGAGAGTCGAGATCGGGAGATTAGGAGTGCATAGAGTGGAGTGGGCCTGCTTAAGGTAGCCCAGCCAACCAGGCGGCCATTGCGGTGGCGGGTGGCATCGGCCCCCTCGTTGCGCTACTGCACAGCAGTCAGTCAGTCTCCGCCAGGTGCAGGAGGAGGCAGCCAGGGCGCTGGGCTTGCTAGCCCAAGGCAGCCCGGCCAATCAGGCGGCCATCGGGGCGGCGGGCGGCATCGCCCCGCTTGAGCATTTGCAACATGGAGCGCTCAATGCCGCAGCGCAGCAGGTGGCAGCAGAAGCACTGCAAACAGTGCGACAGCAGCTCCCTCCCTCGCCAGGCGCAGCAACACCGACGTCTTTTCGGGGTGGGTGGGGGCGCGCCACCTACTGCAAACGAGCCGCGGGGAGGGGTTGATCCTCCCTGACGCTTATGAGTTGCATGGGAGTGCTGGGCATGGCGCATGCGTGTGCGCGGAGATGCGCTGCAGAGGCGTGCGGCGCAGGCCTTTCAAGTGGCCGGTCGTGGCGGAAGGCGCGCCGCCCGCTGCCCATCTTTCGACACTCCAGCGCCGCTACCTCAGCCCTCGTGCTCCTGTGTTGCGTACAGATCGATCGATGGAGGCAGCGCGCACACGCCATCTCCCTCAGATGTCCACCCTAGCACCAAGCAGCTCCAGAACGACTCGCCTGCACCTGGCAGAGCGTTTGCAGCGTGTTGAGGCTCAAATAAACTGCGCCGCCGAAAAAAGGTAGAAACCGCGATTTCCCCCGATGGGGATGCAAGGCAGCGCCCTGCCGTCGGGGCAGCCTGCTCCCCGCTGTCCCGCTTCGCCATTGTGCCAGAGCTGCTGAGCGCGGGCCCGGGACGGGTATCCCGCGATATCAAACTTGAACTTTGGGGCGGCCCTCCATCCCCATTCTGCCCTGCCGGTCGGCTTGAGTCGTGCGAATCGATCGGCGGGCGGGCAGGCCCGCGCCTGAGGTGTGGAGAGCAAACCATGGAGGCCCAAGCCAGCGGCTCGATGGTCACCCCGGTGCAAGGATCGAGGGTCAAGTCCCATGCTGGGTCCGCGCCCGCGGTGAGGGGGGTGAGGGGTGGCTCTCCGTTTCAAAGCGTACCCCTCTTCCCCCCTGGAAGAGGCGCGCCAATCGCCTTCTCGCGATCACTGGCAGTCCCAGCATCTCTCTGAGCCGTCGAACTGTGGCGGGGAAGGCCTGGCTAGCCCGCGGCCGCCCGGTGGTCACACCCACGCCGGAGCGGCAGTGCTGGCGCAGCGCCGCTGCTTAGATCTGCTGCCATGCGCCCGCGCCGCGCTCCCACGCTGGCTTGCGCCTTTCGCGCCACGCTGCGCTGTGTGCGATACCGCGCCGCGCCACGTCCCGACACGCCCCTGCCGCGGTTGCCGACCCGCGCGGCGCCGACCCCGCCCACGTGGGTGCACCTCCGCTGCCCCCCGCAGGCCTCCCCCTTCTCCAACTGCCTGCGCCAGCTGCCCACGCTCACACCGCCGCGCCCCACCTACGGCGCCTATGGCCAGGAGTCTTCATTCTCGCACCTGAATGCGGTGGCGTCGCCGGCGCCCGCCGGCTACGGCGCGCTCCGCTTCCCTGGCATCAGGTGCACAGAGCCCCTTTGCAGGCGGGCCTGCGGCGGGTCGGGGCAGGGCAGGGGAGGGCGCCGCGCCGCTGCCGTTAACTGCCGGCGGCGGACGGCGCACGGGGACGGCGCGCCGTGCCGGGGAAGCGCCTCCCGAGATCTGTCGCAGTCCGCAGTACCGCCAGCGCCAGCCCGTACGCCCCCCCGCGCACCCAGCAGCGCCGCGCCCCCCCGCGCCCCCCGCGCTCCCTCCCCCCCGGTGTCTGGTGCGCAGCCAGACGCCGACCAAGGGCACGGCGCCGGGCAGCGACGGCAAGGGCTGCGGCGGCGGCGGCGCCGATGGGTACGACGTGCTTTCCACCCTGGGCACGGCCCTGGGGGCCACCCCGGTCAAGGCGGGCTCCGGCAGCTTTGCAGACATTGGGACGACTCCTGTCAAGTCTACGGGGGAGGCCCCCTTCGTCTCGCCCTCGCGCTTCGGCGGGCTGCAGGCGCGCAGGGAGGGGCGGGCCGGCGCCGCGGCGCGCCGCTGGCCGCGCCGCGGCAGTGCGACCTGCCACGCCGAGGGAGGCGGCCGTCTGACGCTTCGCCCCTCCCCCTGCCTGCAGAGCCCGATTTCCCTATTCAAGCCATCGCCCCTGCGCGGCGCCGCCGCCGCGCCCTCGCCCGCCTCGGGCGGCCGCGGCCTGCCGCCGGCGCCCAGCGGCGCGGCGCTGGCACAGGCGCTGGGCAGCAGCAGCAAGCTGGCCGCCGGCGCCGGCGCCGGCGCCGGCGCCGGGACCACCGTCCTCTCCAGCACCTTTGCCACCCTGCTGGACGGCAGCAGCCGCAGCTCCCCGCTGGCGTCTGCGCTGCAGGCGCAACAGCAGCGGCAGCAGCAGTCGCAGGGCCGGCCGTTTGGCGGGTTTGCCGGCCTGCTGGGCGAGGGCTCTGGGAGCCTGGGCGGCGCCCCCCGCTCGGCCAGCCGCGGCAGCGGCGAACTAGGCGGCGCCGACGGCGGCGGCGGCGCGCCGCCCCTCTCCCCCGCGGCCGGCCCCGCGGTCGGTGCCGCGCTGGCGCCACGGGCCCCGCAGATGCAGACGCAGCAGCAGCAGCAGGGGGGCGGCGGCGGCAGCCCCGCGCTCTTCGTGCAGGGTGTGTCCCCCCGCCACGCGCCGGGCGAGGCGGGCCCCGGCCCCGCCTTTGGCGCCGGCTCGCGGCTCGAGCGGCGGCGCGCGCTGCAGTTCGGCGGCGGCGCTGCGAGCTCGGCCGACGGCGGCGGCGGCGGCGCGTCGAGCGGCGCGGCGGGCGCCGGCGCCGGCGCCGGCCCCAGCAGCGAGGAGCTGTCCCTTGGGCTGACGGGCTTGCCTGGGTCTTCGGGCCTGGGGACTGGGGGGGAGGAGGAGGAGGAGGAGGTGGAGGGGGAGGAGGCGATAGGCATCGGGGTGCAGCGGCGGCGGCAGCGCGCGCTCGAGGCGGCGGCGGCGGCCGCCGCCGCCGCGCAGGCGCGCGCGCAGGTGGCGGGCGCGCCGCGGCGGCGCGGCGCGGGGGCGGCCGCGGTCGCCGCGGCCGCGGCCGCGCGGGCCGCGGCGCCCGCGGCGGCGGCGGCGGCGGCGGCAGAGGAGGAGGACACAGACCCCACACCCATGGTGAGGCAGCCATGCCCGCCCCTCCCGCACCCTCACTGGCCTCACATCTGCCTCTCGCCTCGCGCGCACACACTGGCCTCGCTGCCAGCCCTTGCCTGCGCTGTGCTGCATGGCCCTCGCGCGCCCCGCGGCCGCCACTTGGTGGCAGCCTGCTGGTGGGGCGGCGGCGACGCGCACGCCGTCTCGCTGCACTCGCTCGCGCGCGCGCCTGACGCCCCCCCGCACTGCTGTTGTGTCGAAGGTGCATTCGATGCTGCCGGCCAGCCCCATGTGCCAGCCGCTGAGCATCGAGCGGCTGCTGCCCATCCCCAAGCTGCGGTCGGGCGACGAGAGGTCGATCAGTCCCCTCCCGGTCAGGCGGCGGCGGCTGCGGCGTTGCCATGCACCCGGCGCCCTGTGCCGGTCACGATGCGTGCGCGCTGGGTGCCGAGCCGTGCCGTGCCGCGCTGGTCGCGCGGGCCGTGGGCGCCTGCGCCTGCCGCCTGCCGCGGCGCGCTCACCGCCGCCACCGGCCTCCCCCCCCCCCCCCGCCCTTGCAGCGCCTGCGCATGCCCACGGCCATCGACTCGCCGGCGGTCAAGGCAGCGACGCACGCGGCGGTGGTGGCCGCCTTGGAAGCTACGACCGCGGCCGCAAGCGAGGCGGCGTCAGCCGGCATCGGGCGGCAGGCGTCGGGTGCCGGCGGCGGCGGGATCGCGCGCCTGCCGCGCGCCGCGTCGGCCGGCGCGGCCGCGGCGAGCAGGGCGGCCGCGGCGGCGGCCGGCGTGACGCCCGCGGCGCGGCGGCCGGGCCACAAGGCTGGTAGGCGGGGGGAGGGGCTGGGGACGCGCAAGCTCCCGCGATGCCGCCTCCCTGCCGCCGCTGGCCGCTGCCGCTGCCCCCCCCACTGCGCCGCGGCCCGACCTCACGCCCCGCCGCCGTGCCCCCTCCCGCCCCTGCACTGTTCGGTGCAGGACGCGTGAGCAGCCTGGGCCCAGACACCCCCGACGACGACGACATGCCCTCTGTCGTGCCCAAGGCCGGGTGAGCACCTCTGTTGCGCTCCCCTGCGGCGTGTGGTGGCCCCTACATGCAGCCTCTCTCTTCCTCTCCCCTCCGGGAGCCCTCGGCCGCGCCCCCGCCACCCTGCCGCCTCCCCTCGTCCCCGCGTTCGCTCCCGCCCTCTCCCCATCCACCCGCACTCTCCGGATCGGCCCTCTCCCGCCATCCCCCACCCCCAACCTTGCGCCCCATGCCCAAGCGCTGCAACAAGAATACCCGCTGCCTCAAACTCACATGCCCCCCCCACCCCACCCCCTTTCGCAGGCCCAAGCGCTGCAATTGCAAGAAGAGCCGCTGCCTGAAGCTTTACTGCGACTGCTTCGCCAACGGCGGCTACTGCGGCGCCGGCTGCACCTGCGCCAACTGCGCGAACCGTGCCAACAACCTGTGAGCCCCCGGGCGCGGCCCCTGGGCCTCGCGTCGCGCGTCGCTCGCCGCTCGCCTGCGCCGGGCGGGGGCCCCGCGCCCGTCGCTCGGCCCGGGGGCCTCGCCTGCCACCTGCGACCGAGCGCCGACGTGCGGCTTGCCGCGCCTTCTTATGCCTCCCTCCCCCCTCGTCTCGCAGCAAGGCTGTGCTGGCGGCGCGCGAATCGATCAAGGCCCGGAACCCCAATGCCTTCACCACCAAGGCGAGGCGCTTTCTTCCTTTCTTCCTTTTCCTCCCTCCTCTCTCGTTTCCTTTCTTCATTTTCCTCCCTCCTTTCTCGTTTCCTTCCTTCCTTGTCCAAAGGAAGGAGGCGAGGCGCCGCGCTATCCTGCTTTCCTCCCGTCGCTCCCCCTCCTGCCGCCGCGCCGGCGGCGCGCGCCGTGCGCCACAGCTCTGCCCCTCGCCCCTGCTCGCCGCGCCGCCGCGTTTGCCCGTGTCTGCGTCCCCTTGCCCGCGCCCGGCGCCCCGCCGCCGCTGGCGAGCCCCCCCGACCATGGACTCAAAACCCCTCGAACCCGCCGCCGCCGCAGATCGAGGCCGGCGACGGCACGGCGCAGCACCGCCGCGGCTGCAATTGCAAGAAGAGCCACTGCATGAAAAAGTACTGCGAGTGCTTCCAGGTAGGTGGAAAGCGCGTGCTTTCTTGCTTTCTTCCTGCCGCCGCCGGCGGCACGCTCGCCACGCGGCGGCGGCGCCGCAATGGCGCCGCAATGGCGCCCGCGCTTCCTCGCGGCCCCCGGCGCCCACTCACCCGCCCCTCGCGGCCTCCCCCCCTCCCTCTGCTCCCCCCGCGACACCCCCAGGCGGGCGTTGCCTGCGGCGAGCACTGCAAGTGCGAGTCGTGCCACAATACGACCGCCAGCTCGGCGCGGCGCGCGGCTGCGGGCGGCGCCAAGCGGTCGCGGCGCTCGGGCCGCGCACGCGCCGCCGCCGCCGCCAGCACGACAGAGGACGAGGACGAGGAGCTGGCGGCAGAGGAGCAGGCGGCGGCGGCAGAGGCGGCCGCCGCCGCCGCAGCCGAGGAGGCGGCGGCCACGGCCGCCTCCGCCGCCGCGGCCGCCGCGCCGATGCAGCTGCTGCTGGCGGCGGGGGCGGGCGGCGGCGCCGCGCCCGTGATGCTGCCGCCGCTGCACCTCACGCCGGCGCAGCTGCAGGCGGCGGTGGCCGCTGCCGGCGGCGCCGCCTCTGCGCCCGCGTGCCAGGAGAGCGCGGCCACCGCCACGGGCGTGCAATTTAGTTTCCCGGTCATCCCCGCCCTGGCGGGCCTCGTGCCCGCCGCCGCCGCGGCCGCGGCCGGCCGCAGCAGCAGCCCCGAGGACGCGGCGGCGGCGGCCGTGGCCGCCGCGCTGCAGGCGGCGCCGCAGCCGGGCTTCGACCCCTCGCAGCTCCTGGTGCCGCTGGCGTCGCTGGGCGTGCCGCCGCACGCGGACGCGCCGCCGCCGCCCATGTCGCCGCCGCCGCCAAAGGCGGCGGGCCTCGGCGACGTGCGCGCCACGCCGACCAAGCGCAAGCCTGCGCGAACGATGACGGCGGCGCTCATGTGAACAGCTAGCTACAGCTACGTACCTACAGCACCTTAGCTATCACTTGCGACGCGGAAGGAGGGCGGCCGGCGGCCGCCGCAGCCTTCCCGACGCCACCCCCGCCGTGCCCCCGACGCCCGCGGCACAAGCGGCGAGAGAGAGAGAAAGAGACAGAGCGCGCATAGACGACGCAGCGTACCGAGCGCGCCGCCGGCGCGCGCCGGCGGCCGCCGCAGGCAGGACGGCAGCGGGCGGCGGCGCGCGCGCCGCGCCCCAGCAGCAGACCCACACCGCAGGAGCAGCTTCGTTTCGCCACTTTTGATTGAATTGCCGTCGCAGGATGTCTCTTTTCAGCAACCAGAGCAGGGCGGCGGGGGCCGGGGCGCGCCGCCGCGGCGCGCGCAGCGACGCCGCGCGCCCGCGGGCGCAACGCGGCCCTGCCCCCCTCGCCCGCCAGCAGCTAGAGTAGGCAGCACCCACACCGAATTGACTGCGTGCCACCGCCGTGCCTCTCCTGCTCAACCCTTTTCCTGTTCCGTTCTCCCGGCCCCCGCCCCCGGCGGCCCGCTCCTGCCCTTTTCCCTGCCCCACCTATCAACCTTAAACCCACCCCCATGCTGGGCCCTCCCCCTCAGCTCCGGCCGCGTATTGAAGCCCTATGACTGCGCTACCATGAACCTCCATCCCCCTGTGTCTCGTTCTGTAGCGCCCCCCATGTGCAATCCCCTAATCCTTGACCGCGGCAGTGACATCAGCCCTGGGCAGCGCGCATGACGTGGCAGCGCCTGCTCGGCCCACCCGCCTTCCCCTTCCCCGGGTTCGACCTCCCTGTCCCTCGCTCCCTGCATCGCTCCCAGCGACTGGTTGGCGCGCTCTCCATCGAATTTGGGCCCGCTCTGTGTGCTCACATTCTTGTGAGACCGATCGGCGGGCCCGATCTCCCCATTTGCCTGGAGAGCATGCAGGGAGGCAGGGCGGCCTGCGCGCAGCTGGGCTGGCTGGCCCGCAGCTTTGCTGCCCAGGCGGAGGCAGCAGCGCAGCCCTCCACCAGCGCGGCCGCCTCCTCGGTGGCCGCCGCCATCGAAGGGCTGCGCCAGCGGCTCGCAAGCGGTGAGGGCTGCACAACCCTACCACCCGTGGCCGCCCGCCCGACACCCGCTGTTGCCTCTGCTCTTGCTGCCTTGCGGCTGCACGTGTGAACATGAACCAATCGTGCTTGGCGATGTGGCTGCCGCCGGCCCCGGTGCATGCCGCCTGCAGCGCCGCTGTGGCAGGCGGGCTTGCCTGCAGCCGGCTTCCCTGCGCCCGGGGCCCGACGCCGGCCCCCGGCAGCCCGCCGCCCCACGCTGCAGGCCCCGACCTGGGAGAGTTTGTGCGGGGGAGCGACCTGGGCAGCAAGCCGGAGGGCTACTCTGTGTACGCGCCAAAGCCCAAGGTGGGTGGGTGCAGGCGTCGGTTTGGTGGGTGCAGGCGTCGCTGGTCGTTGCTGTGCAGTGGTTTCCCCGACAATCAGTGATTCGCTCTGCTGCCTCAGCTCTGGTTGGGGTTGGCCTGGACCGTTCCCTGCTGCTGCGCCCGCGCTGGTAGCGTGCCGGCGGGTCAGGCCAGCCTGCCGAGGGGGGGCCACGCGGCAGTCTGCGCAGGCGGGCGGCGGGCGGGAGCGCCTGGAGCAGCGGCGGCCGTCGCTGCCCCTGCGCCGCGCCCACCGCAACGCTTATCGAGTCGACCGACGCTGGTTGATATCAACGCTTGATGTGCAGCACTGATGCTTTGTGAAACACGCGCGCCGCTGCCGCAGGAGCGCAAGCGCAAGCCGGAGTGGCTGAAGCTGGAGGTGCCCGGGGGTGCGCGTTTGTAGCAGGAGTGTTATTTGTTTTGGTGGGTGTTTTCGGTGGGCGATCGCAGGAGGATGGGTGGGTGTGGGGCGCAGGGCAGCGGGCAGTCTCGGCCGGTGAGCGTCAGGCCACGCCGCGCTCTCTTCCCCTGCGGCAGACGCGCGCCCGGCCATCGCGCCGCCGGCGCAGCGCCGACCGGCCCGCGCGCCCTCCCCTGCCCTCCCTCCCCCTCCCTCCTCCCCCCCGCTTTTCTTTCCTCTAGGCGAAAAGTACCTGGCTATCAAGTCCAAGCTGCGGGAGCTGAAGCTGGCGACGGTGTGCGAGGAGGCGCGCTGCCCCAACATGGGCGAGTGCTGGGGCGGCGCCGACGGCCACACCGCGACGGCGACCATCATGCTCATGGGTGGGCGGCCCAACCTTAAACCCTAGGCGCATGTGTGTTGCATTGTATGGGTGGGTGGGTGCGCGGGTGGGTGGGTGGCGCATGCGTGTCGCATTGTGTGGGCGGGTGGGTGCGCGGGCGGGCGGGCGGCGTGTGCACAGCACTGAACGGTCCGTGCTGCACGCACGCCGCGTGCCCCGCCCCCCCGCCCACCCCTCCCGCCCTCCGCCCGCCCGCCCCGCAGGCGACACCTGCACCCGCGGCTGCCGCTTCTGCGCGGTGAAGACGAGCAGGGCGCCGCCGCCGCTGGACCCCGCCGAGCCCGCCAACACGGCGGCGGCGGTCGCGGCCTGGGGCATCGACTACGTGGTGAGTGAGGGGGGCCGCCGCCCTCGGCAGGCCGCTCTTCGTTCGCTCCCGCGGGGGGCGGGGCGGGGGGGCGGCGGCGGCGCTCGTCCCCGCGGCAGCGCGCGGGGGGCAGGGTGGGGGGGGCGGCGGCGGCGCCTGCCAGGGGCCGCTCTTGATGGCGCCGAGCGGCCGCGCCTGCGGGCGCTGCCTTGCCTCGCTTGTCTAGGGTTTGGAATTTCCAGGACCTCGACCCGTCTGGCCGCCTCGCCTGTGTCATTTCATTCCTCTTCCTCACCTCATCATCGCCTGCGTCGTTTGATCCCCCTCGCTCGCCTCATAGCCCCCCCCACCTCGTCTCCCGCACCCCCCCACCACCACCACCACCACCCCACCCCCTCCCCCCCTACCCAACCACCACACACACCACCTCCACCTCGTCTCTCGCCCCGACACCCCAGGTGCTGACCTCGGTAGACCGCGACGACCTGCCCGACTTTGGCTCCGCCCACATCGCGGCGACGATCCGGGAGCTCAAGGCGCGGACGGGCGGGCGGCTGCTGGTGGAGGCGCTGGTCCCCGACTTCCAGGTGGGCAGGTGGAAAGTAGCTGCTTTCTACCTCCTGCCGTCCAGCGCAACACGGGCGGGCGGCTGGGGGGCCGGCCGCCGCGCCCTGTGGGGACTGGGCCGCCAGCTGGCCCAGCTGCGGATCGGGGGGGGGGGGGGGGGGGCGCGGGCCCCCCCGCCCACCCCCCCCCCCCC
>PCFQ01000019.1:118375-132766 GCA_003063905.1 Chlorella sp. A99 | reverse complement strand
GGGGAGGCGCCGCGCCGCCAGACCGCGGGCGCCCCTCGCCGCTCCCCCCCTGCCGCCCTCATGCTCCCCCTTCTTTCCTCCCCCTTCTTTCCTCCCCCTTCTTTCCTCCCGCAGGTGGCAGAGGACCTGGGCTTCCTCTACGTCGCCTCCGGCCCCCTCGTCCGCTCCTCCTACCGCGCTGGTGAGCGTAGCTGCTCTGCTTTCTTACGGCGTTTCGGGGTGTGGCGGGTGTGGCGTGAGCCTGGCGGCGGCGGCGCCCCCTCGTCCGCTCCTCCTACCGCGCCGGCGAGTCTCCTTTCGCAGCTCTCGGTTTGCCACGAATTTGTGAACGAGTGTCCTGGGTGGCGTGAGCGATGGCGCCTGCATTGGCGTCCCCTCCGCCCGCCCCCAATCACATGCAGCCGGCCCGGCCGCTCGGCCCCACCCACATCCCGCCCGCTCGCCCCCCACCCCAACCCCTGACGCACACTCGCCTGCACTCACTGCCGCAGGCGAGTTTTTCCTCACCAACAAGCTCAAGCGCGAGCGCGAGGAGCGCTAGGCGGCGGCGGCGACGGCGGCCGTCGCGTGAGGCCGGGGCGCGCGCCGCGCCCCTCTGCTCCCGCCTCCTGCTGCTGTGCCCCGTCGCGGTTGCCACTCGTTCTTTATCTTTGCCCCTCCTTTATTGTCGTCACGGCCACACACACAGCGGACCGGGCAGGGGACCGCGGGAGCTGTGCCGAGGGCGGGAGGATGCAATGGAGTGGCGGAGCCGCCCCGCCCCCGCCGCCGCCGCTCCCCGGCGCCGCGCCCAGGGGCGCGTCACCGCCGCCGCCGCCGCTCCACCCAGCAGGGCCCGGCGGGCGCCTTGATGCCCACGAGCTTGCTCAGATCAGGCGGCGGCAGGAGGGCGCCCGGGTCCCCGGGCCACGCCCGCCGCCGCCGCTGCTGCTCCGGCGCCCGCCGCTCCGGCTCGCGCTCCGGCGCCCGCCGCTCCGGCGCCCGCGCGCCGGCGTGCTCCGGCAGCTCGCCGGAGCGCCGCGGCCGCTCCCCCGCCCCGCCCGCCCCCGGCCGCTCGCCGGCCGGCAGCAGGCGCCAGTCGAAGCGGGCGAGGAGGAGGCCGGTGAGGAGCGCCAGCTCGGTCTTGGCAAAGTACCGGCCGGGGCACCTGGAAGGGAGGGAGCGAGGGTTCACCTGGGAGGGATCAAAGCAAGGGTCCGGGCGAGGACTAGAGCAAAGGCGCTGACCGAGCGTGCGATCGGAGCAGCGGCCGGGGAGCCTGCTGGACGCGCGGCGCGCGCGCCTGTGCTTTCCACCCCCCCTCACACACACACGCACACATGCACTCGCCTGTGCTTTCCACCCCCCTCTCACACGCACGCACACACTCGCCTGTACTTGCCGCCGCCGAACGACAGCCCGGCCACGCCGCCCACGCCCACCACCACCGAGTGCATCGCCGGCGCGTCCCCGTGCCGCTGGCGCTGCGCCGCCGCGCCGCTGCCGCCGTCGCCGCCGCCGCTCGCGCTTTGAGCACCGCCGCCGCCCTTGGCGCCGCTCCCCTCGGCGGCGGCCGGCAGGCGCATGCCGCGGCGGCGGGGGTCGTAGGTGGCGGGGGAGTCGTACAGCCGCGGGTCCAGGTGAGTGAGGTAGGGGCAGAGAGCCACCACCGAGCCCTGCGAGTGAAAAATCAGCAGCACAACATCAGCAGCAAGGGGCGGGGCAGGGGTGCAGTGAGCAGGGCCACCACCTAGCCCTCCGCGCCAGCCAGGGAAGCAAGCCGCTAGGAGCGCATGTGAGGGGCGCAGCCGCGCCCCTCCCCAGAGGGGCGAGCGCAACGCGGCGGGGCGCGACGGCCCAGGGGAGTAGCGCGGCTCGCGGCGCGCCAGCCCAGCGATCCGCGCGTGGCGGCAGAGCAACGGGCGGCGCCGCCGGGGGCACAGACAGGCAGGGGACGAGGAGGGACGCACAAAATAATTTTGATGCAATGCACACGCACACATGCACAAGGAAGGCTCGCTCGCCTTGGACACCAGAGTTGTGGCGCCACCGCCCAACGGCACTTCCACGTCGCTCGCGGCAATCCTCACGTCCACCCCAAACGACCGCAGGCGCAGCGCCTCCCACACCGCCGCCGCCAGCGGGCCGCCCCGGTCGGCCGCCGCCGCCGCCAGCCCCCGCGCCGCGCAGCGCGGCAGTCGCGGCGCGGCGGCGGCGGCCGCCGCCGCGCCCCGCGCGGTGGAGGGGGAGCGCTGGCCTTGGCCCTCCCGTACAGATGCCCCTCCCTCTGTCTCCACTTCTGCCCCTGCCTCTGCCTCTGCCCCTGCCTCTGCCTCCGCTGCCGCCGCTGCCGTCGCCGCTGCAATCTGCCGCTCCACCGCCTCCCTGTGCTGCCTGTTCTCGGGCAGCAGGAGGAAAGCGAGGCACCAAAAGGCGGCGGGGGCGCTGTTGGCCTGCGCGGCGGGGCAAGGGGGAGGAGGCACGGGAGTGGGGCGGTGGGTTGACAACTGGCTGCGGTGGGGAGAGCGGCGCCGCTGGCGGCGCGAGGGCGCGGGCGCGCGAGGGGGAGGCGCGGCGCGTGCGACGCGCCTGGCCGGCCAGCAACAGCAGCACCGAAACAGACACCCGCGCCTTGCGCTGCATAGCGCACGCGACGCACCTGGCTGGCCCACAGGATGGCCAGGAGCAGGTTGGGCACATAGCGCTCTGGGAGGCCACAGCTCTGCGGCGCGCGCGCGCGTGGGGGGGGGGGGGGGGGGGGGGGGGGGGGGGGGGGGGGGGGGGGGGGCGGGGCGCGGGGCCGCGCGTGGGTCGCGGGGCCCAAGGGGGGGGACAGGCGCGGGGGAGTCAGGAGGGGAACCGCCAGGGTTCTCTTCCTCCAAAGCTGCTGCAGACAGCTGAGCGGCAGAGGGCAGGGCCGTGCCGGGCTGGCTGGTGGTGGCGCCAGAGCCAGTGGGTGGCCTGCGGGGCCAAGCGTCCGGGGCGCCCGGTGGAGGGNGGGGGGGGCGGGGGGGGCGTCAAGCAGCAGGGGCAGCCCCCGGCGGCGCGCGATCCGGCGGGAGGAGCAAGCGCCCTCGGCCCGCCTTCCCGCCCGTACACCCACCCACCCACCTCCACCAGACCGGCCGCCACGCTGCCGGTCAGCGCGCCCGATGCGTGGGCCGCCCGCAGCGCGGCCAGCAGGCGCGCGCGCGCGCGGAGGAAGGACGGCTGGAGCAGGTGGGGTACCTGCGGGCGGGGGCGGGCGGGTGGGTGAGTGCGTGTACTGCGTGTGTTTGAACCCAGAAAAGGAGTGCCGTGCGCGTGCGTGTATGTGTGGGTGGGGTGGGGTGGGGGTGTGGGGGGTGGTGTGTGTGGGTGGGTGGGGGTGGGGGTGGGGGGTGGGGGGTACATTGGGGAAGGGGCGGAGGGCACAGCAGGGCAGACGGTGTGCCTGCGGCGGTGGCGGGGGCGCGAGGGGCCCAAGGGACCAGGCGCCGCACACGCGCACACACGCACGCACACACACACACACACGCACATACGCACACGCACGCACGCACTCACGCACGCACTCACGCACGCACGCACGCACGCACGCACGCACGCACGCACGCACGCACGCACGCACGCACGCACGCACGCACGCACGCACGCACGCACGCACGCACGCACGCACGCACGCACCGGCGAGGCGGCCAGCTCGAAGCAGGCGTCGAGAGTCTCAAAGTCCCGCTGCAGACTGCAGGGACCTGGCCCTGCCGCTGCTGCTGCGGGTCCCTCCTCGCCGCCGGCGCCGGCGCCGCCGTCAGCCGCTGCACCGCGGGGGCCGGCGCCGCCGGCGGGAGCGCCGGCGCCGCCGCCGCCGCCCGGCGGCGCCAGCAGGCCCGGGCCGAAGAGCGTCGCCACCGAGGCTTCGAACACGAGCGTGCGGAGGGCGGAACAGAGCTCCACCTCGCCTGCACCACGCAAGCAGCAGAACAGCAGAAACGTGTCAATTGGCGGGCGTGGAGCGGCATGGGCGAAGCACACACACAGCAGAGCAGCAGGCGCGCGTGCCGACTGCATGCGTCAACCACCGCGCGTGATGTGGCGTGAGCGAGGCATGCATGTCACCCCGACCCACCCACCCGCCCCACCCCGGCATCCACATCCACATCCACTGCTCCTGCGACCTGTGCAGCACCGCCCCTGCACAGCGCCAGCGCCACCAACACCGTGCGAGGCAGCACCACCACAGCATCTCCCTGGCGCCCCCCAACCCCCACCCCACCCCACCCCACCCCACCCCCACCCACTCCCACCCCCCACCCATCCACACCGCCCCCCCAACGCAGTCGGCCGTGCGCCGCGCACCGTCGCGCCAGGCCCCCAGGCGGGGCAGCAGCTCATCCAGCAGGCGGGAGCCGAGGCCGACCATGGCAGAAGGTACCATCGCGTGGCGCAGCGTCTGCGGCGGGGCGGGGGGGCGGGGGCGCGGCGGGGGCGCGGGAGGGGGAGGGTGGGGGCGGGCGGGGGCAGCAAGAAGGCTGCTGCGCTGCCCACTCTCGGCTTTCCCCTTCCCCCCCATGCCCCCCCCCCCCCCCCCCCCCCCCCCCCCCCCCCCCCCCCCCCNGGGGGGCAAAAGGCGTTTGCCCCCCCCCCCCCCCCGCTTTCCCCTCCCCCCCTCACCCCCCCCCCCCCCCCCCCCCCCTCCCTTCGCTGACAGAGCAACCAACACACTCAAATCAACCCAAGGCACCGCCGCGTCTGCAGCCCGTGTCATCAACAACTGAACAAACCGCCAACCGAATTTATCAGCTCTAGGGTTTAGGGTTTAGGGTTTAGGGCCGCCGCGCCTGCAGCATGTGCAGGTGCTTGTGATAAAAGTGAGCCGAGGGCAGGCCAAACACGCGCTGGGTGAACTGCTGCACCGCCGGCCCAAAGGTCAGCTGCTCGTCGGGGGCTGCGGAGGGAGGCAGAGGGTTGGGCGGCGGCGGCGGGCGGTGGGCTTGCGGCACACGAGGCGGCGGCGGCTGACGACCTCGGTGCTGAGGGCAGCTGCGCAGCTGCGCAAGCCCCCTCCCACGGCACGGCACCGCACAGCAATCGTGCAGCAATCCGCAGCCTCGCCAGAGGCACCACAAGAAGCCCCACCCGTGAAGTAGTAGGGCAGCGCCGCTGGCGCCAGCACAAACGTCATGCGCTGGCCCAGCAGGCGCAGCGTGAACGCATCCCCATACTGCACAGGCAGCAGCATGTGCAGGCGGGGGAGGGGGGGAGGGGGGGCTGTATCGGCGTGCAGGCCAGGCGGGCGGGCAGGCGGGGCGGCGCCGGCGCTGCGGACGTGGGACGCACGCCTGCGCTCAGCTGGAGAGCAGCTGGCGTGCAAGCTGCGGGCAGCCGCCTCCCCCCCCCCCCTCCCCACCCCTGCCCCTGCTCGCCTTTGCGTGGCACGCCTCCAGGAAGGCGCCACCGCCGCGGCCGAGGGCCAGCGTGCTGCCGAGCAGCGGGAGGCCGCGCACCTCTGGCGGGGCGGGTGCCGCCGACCCCTTGCCGCCGCGGCGTCTCGCGCGCGCTCCCGTCAGCAGACACAGAAGGTAGTGCAGAGAGAGGGCAGCGGCGCCCGCCAGGAGCACCGCAGCAAACTTTGAAGACTGATCGAGATCGAGCATCGCGGGGTTTTGCTGCCCTTCTCGCAATTGAGTATGCATGATCAGGCTATGATAGAATGAGAGTCAAAATGAGCCAGGCGACCACCTCACCTGAGGGAAGACGTGCACGACTCTCCCGGCCTCCCTCCGCAGCTACAGATAGATTGCACGCCTCACCACGGTCGCACGCTTGCCATCTTTGCCGAGATCGCTCGCCACCCCATACATCCAATTTGCCCACGCGATCGCTGCATCCATCGCATTACATTGCAGCGCAGGGACATGGCGGCTGCACCGGCGCGCTGCCGGCCATTCCGGGCGGCCGAGGCTCAGAGGCGAGGGCCCGTCCCGCGCCCACAGCGGGCCAGGCGGCTCGTCTGCAGGGCTGACGCGCCGCCTTCCACAAAGGAGCGCATGCTGGTGAGTGCGGCTGGCGTCTGTGGCCGCGGCGGATGGCGGCGGGCGGCGCCGCCGCCAGGCGGACAGGAGGAGCGCTGCGCCGGGGAGAGAGGCGGCAGGAACAGCCCTGCCTCACTCCTGCAGCGGGCGGCATGCCCGGCACGGCTCTGCTCTGCCGCCGCGGGGGCGGCGCGGCAGCGCGGCCCGCGCTCTCCTCCCCTCCTCTCCTTGCCTCCCCCTGCGCCAGGGAGTCACACGTGCAACTCCCGTCACAACTGTCACAACGTGCGGCTTTCCCGTCACAAGGACCAACTAACTGTCTCCCCCCGTGCGCAGATCTACGTGCCTCCCCACCCCCTGATCAAGCACTGGGTGGCGGTGCTGCGCAACAAGGGAACGCCCACGCCCCTGTTCCGGTGGGCGCCGCGCCGCTGCTGGCCTCAAGCTCAAACACCTGCATTCGCTTCCCCCGACTCGGCTGCAGTCCCCGTGTGTCTGTCTCCGCGCCAGCTGCCCCGCTGCGGTGCGCCGACAGCCGCTGCGCCCGCGCACGCAGGAGCGCGGCGGCAGAGCTGGGGCGGCTGCTAGTCTACGAGGCGGCGCGGGACTGGCTGCCCACCATCGACGGCCAGGTCGGCGCCCGCCGCCGTCCTTGTGCCGCTTCTGCGAAGACTCGATGAGGCAGACTCGCGCCGCGCGCTGCGGCGGCACCTGCGCCCGCGCCCTGCACGCCGCGGCTGCCCGGCTTGCCGGGCGGCCGACAGCGCGCCGGCGGCGCCGCCGCTGGGACGCAGGTGGAGACGCCCGAGGGGGTGGCAGACGTCACCTTCATAGATCCTACGCACCCAGTCAAGGTGAGTTTTGTGAATGGACGATGCATTTTTGTGTGTGAGGAGCTGTTGAGTAGCGTGTGCGCGTGCGGGCGGGCGGCGGGTGGGCGCGCGGGCCGCGGGCGGGGCCGTTTGCGCTCCGGCTGCGGTCGCCGCGCAGAGAGCTGCTGCATGGCGTGCGCGCGTCACCGACGCGCTGCGGGCCTGCCTCCCATTCTCGCGTCGCAACATCCCACCACTGCATTGCGCGTCCTTGGGCGCCGCGCCGCGCCGCGGGCGGTGGCCGCGCCGCGGGCGGGGCTCTGAGCTCCTCATCGCACCATCTCCCCGTCTCCCCATCTCGACTCACTTCGCAGAGTCGAGGTTGAGTTGTGATAGCACGTTGTGATGACACGCGCGCTCTCGTGCGCGCGCGCGCCGCTCCGCAGGTGGTGCCCGTGCTGCGGGCGGGGCTGGTGCTGCTGGAGGCGGCGGCGGCGGTGCTGCCGGCGGTGGAGACCTTCCACGTGGGGTACACGCGCGACGAGGCGACGCTCGAGGTGATCCAAAACGTGATGTAGTAATGTAATGCATGCGTGGCGGCGGGGGCCGCCAGGAGCGCCGCCGCCCCCCCTCGTTGCTCGCCCCCCCAAGCGCGAGAGTCCCTCCTCGCGGCCCGCTGGCTCCGCGCCTTGCCCCCCGTCTTTCTTCCCTCCCCCGCTGGCCACATGCGACCTGAACAACCAGAGCCCCCCCCNCCACCCCACACCCCACCCCCCCCCCCCACCCCCCACCCACACACACGCGCACACACACCTCGCACGCTCACGCCGTCCTGCTTGCCCCTAACCCCTGCCGTACTTTCTTCCCTCCCCCGCAGGCCACCTGCTACCTCAACAAACTCCCCCGGCGCTTCTCCCCCGACGACCGCGTCCTGGTCTCAGACCCCATGCTCGCCACCGGTGCGAAAACGCTCGCGCCCGCGATCTCGTCCGTCGCGTCCAAGCGCGGCGGCCGCCGGGGGCCGCCGGGGGCCGCCGGGGACCGCCGCCTGCGCGCCGGTTTGATGGGGGGTGGGGGTGGGGGGGGATGCCGCGGCGCCGGTGCCTCCGGTTGAGGCGACGCTGCTGCCCCTCCCCTGCGCGTCCGCCCCCCCGCCCCCACCCGCCACACCCGCACGCTGTCCCCCCCCGGCGCGACAGCTGCGGCGCTCTGTCCGCCGCCCCACCCGCCCGCCCACATGCTTTCTTCCCCCCTCCCCCCTGCCCCACTTGCTCAGGCGGCACGATAGCGCAGGTGCTGGGCGACGTGGTGGCCCGCGGCGCGGCCGTGGCCAACGTCCGCGTCGTGAGCGTGGTGTGCGCACCGCCCGCGCTCAAGCTGCTGGGCGACCGCTTCCCTGGGCTCAAGATCTACACGGGTCAGCTAAATGTTGCAGTTAGATGCTAAATTTGCGACTTGTGTTGTCGGTGCTTTGTGTGTTTGAGGTCTCCCGCCCGGGGTCGGGGCTGTTGGCCAGGGCTCTGTTGTTTCTCTCGCGTGCCTCCTGTCCTGCCCTGGCTCCCGACGTGCCGGCTGTCCAGCAGCCGGCCGAGCGCCCGGCGGCCGGCCTTGGCTGCTCGGACCCCGCCTGCTCGCGCCGTGCGCGCCGTCGGCGCCGCCGGCCCATCGGTCAGCCGGCTGCGCCCAGCACTCGGCCGGCGCAGCCCAACCCAACCCCTCCCCCCTTCGGCCCACGTGCAGGCATCATCGACCCCGAGCTCAATGAGCGCGGCTACATCGTCCCCGGCCTCGGCGACGCCGGGGACCGCGCCTTTGGCACCTTCGAGGACGCCTGATTCCCAGCACACCTCCCCCAACCCCTGGCCGGCGCCGGGGCTGGGGCCCTCGGCTGCCGGCGGCGGCGCCGCGGACGCCGGCCGGCGCCGGCCGCCAGCGACGGGCCCCGTGCGCCCCGGCGCCTGTGCCGCCCCGGCGCGGCGGCAGCGGCAGTGCCGCACTGAGCGGGTGTCGGCAGCGCGTGCGCGGCTGCGAGCATGACGAAGCCGTCCGTGGAGCAGCCGTCTGTGGAGCAGCCGTCCGTGGCGCAGCCGGCCGGCCGCGCGTTGGTCGGCTCTCTTGCGTGACGGGGCAGGCTGTGCTGGCGTGCGGTCCTGCTGGCCTCCCCATGTGACTGACAGAATTGGGCGGCTGGTGTGAGAGGAGGAGAGGGGAAGGAGGGGCGCCGCCGACTGAAGGGGAGGCGGGGAGTGGGGGGCGGGCCCCCGGCAAAGACTATTGCGCTTGGATTCTTTGTTGGCTCTGCTCTCAAATCCTGTCTCGCCCAAGCGCCCAGGCGCAGCACCCGAGCAGCACTCGTTCGCATTGCTCCCCCTAAAAATTGATGTCGATGTCTGCTCCCACCACGCGGTGAGGTCCTGGCAGTTGATCTGAGCCGTGCGAACGCGTGCGGAGCGTTGTGACTGGACTTGTGCGCTGCACGGCGCGTTCTGAGCTCTCCCCACCCCCTGCCGCTGCCCCCAGAGACCGTAGGGCGCCCCTGTTCGGCGGAGGGCCGGCCGGCTCGCAGGTGTGGCGCTTGCGGCGGGCGGGCAGGCAAAAGCGGCGGGCAGGCGGATCGCTTGCTCTACAGCCGTGCTGACATGGCCCTGCTGCTGTCGCTGGCGCTTACCGCCCTTCCACAGAACCACTCGTCGTCCAATGTGGACTTGGAGGCTATGGAAAAAGAGAACGACCTGGAGATTGCGGCGCTGGGGGAGCGCGTGGGTGAGCGGCGGGTGGGGGAGAGCGGGGGCAAGGCAGGGCAGGGAGCAGTGAGCGACAACAGAGAGCGGGCGGCGCGCAGTGCTGTCACTTGGAGGCCGCGGCAGCAGACCGTGCAGACGCTCTGCACATGGAGCCGCTCTAGTAGTGCCGTCTGCGTGCGCCTGCCGCCACCGTCGTTGCCGTCCCCACCTGTCTGCTCGCGCCCGCCACGTGGTGCGACGCCCCTTGCTGGCGCGCCGCAGGCATGCTCAAGAGCATAACGGGCGGCATCCAGTCGGAGGTGCACTCGCAGCACCGGCTGCTGGACAACATGGCGAGTTGCGGCGCTGCAGCTCGCGGCGGTGCTGCGGTGTGCTGTGATCCCTGCGCCACGCCACTCGCCGCTGCTCAGCAGCGCCGCCTCCGCCGGAGCAGTGCCACCCCGCGCCGCGCCCCGACCTTGCCGCCACGGCCCTGCCTGTGCCCTTCCCGCTGCCGCAGGCCCTCAGCATGGGCGGCGTGGGGCTGTCGCTGGGCGGCGCAGCCAGCAAGTTCAAGAGCGTCATGGCGGAGCCGGGCGGGCGGAGGGCGTTGACCATCGCGGCGGTGGCGGCTTTTGCGCTCTTCCTTCTGTACCTTTGGCTCAGATGACGCTAGCTCGAATGACGCCCCTGCCCCACCGGCGCGGCGCCGCCGCCCCCTGCTCCGCTCTTCTTGCACCCAGCACTGTTTTCCACCACTCGCCCCTGCTGCCCCGTGAAATCACTGCTCTCGCCGCTCCCTGACGCTTCTGACTGACACGCGCTGACCTTGACCCCTACACGCACAAGCCTTTCTGTGACACCCCTATGGGCTGAGCCGCTTGCAAGGTCGCACCTGCAGCCGCCAACCCGCCTGCCAGACTGCCGCAGCACCTCGCGTGCCTCCAGCGCCGCCGCAGCACCTCACCCGCGCCGCCGCGCCGCTTCCTCGGCGGCGTGCAGAGCGCTGAACACCTGCACAGCGTGGAGCTCGGGCTCACTCGTCCAGTTGCCTGGATAGCACGCGGCTCCATGAATGCGCTGCAGACGCGTGGCCCCCCGGCGCACGCAGGGCAGCAACTGGCGCGCTCCGACGGTGCGCTCCCAGGCCACTGAGGCGCTGGTGACTCATGGGCGGTGCCTCGTGGCGGTGCCTCATGGCGGTGACAGCCAGGCAGGTAGATGCCAGTGACGTGTGTTACTCGCCCACCTGCTTGAAGCCCTCCTTCTGTCGCCGCTGCGCCCGCCCGTCGCCGCCGGCGCGCAGGAAGCGGTCGCGGCTCCACAGCCTCTGCAGCTCGCTGCGGAGAGGGAGCATGTGGAGAGGAGTATGTGGAGAGAGGGAGCAGGAGCGGCCTTCGAGCAATAGGTGGGAATGCGAGCGCCGGCAGCTCAATAGGCGACAGCTCTGGCGGCGCACTGGGGCCACTGCAGCGTCTGCATGCAAGTGAAACTGCGCTCACTGGAAGCGGCTGACCGGGTCTGAGCGCTTGGGCGGCTTGGCGGCTGCGCCCGACGCGCGACTGGGGGCACCGCCCGGCCGCTCAGTGCCAGAGGCAGAGGCGCGGCGGCCGCCGGTCGCCGGCTCGGAGTCCTCTGTGCGGCGGCCGCCGGCTGCCCTCGTCGACCCCTCGTCCAGCGTTGTGCGGCGACTGCTTGGTGCCGAGCGCGCCGCGCCCTCCAGCGTCGTGCGCCGGCTGCTGTGCGCAGAGGCGGCGGCCACGTCGCGCGGGCTGCCCCAGTGCGCGCTGCCGCCCTTGGCGGTGGCGGCGCCAGTGCTGCCGCTTGCGAGGGTGGTGGAGCCGCCCAGGCCAGTGGCGGCTGAATACAGGGACTGATACAGCTCATGCAGGCCGGCTGCTGGCTCCTGGGCAGACCGCTGCACCCGGCTGCTGCGCGCGCCTGTAGGTGGCAGGGCCCCTGCTGTGCGCGCGGGCTGCTGGGCGCTGCCAGCTGGCCTGCCCGATGCCGCGCTTGGGCCCCACGGACGGGGTCCGGCTCCGCCGCCGGTGCTGCGCAGCGGCTGGGCATAGCTGGGGGCGGCGCTCGGGTCTGCTGCGCTCAGCAGGCGGCCTAGGCCAGGGCGGGCGCTGCTGACGCCGTGCCACTCAAAGCCGGCGGCGCCCTGATCACTCGATGCATCACCAATGGTGAATGCTGGCGCCTCTGCCACACTACGCGCCTCTGTCGTGGGCAGCCTCTCCCGTGAGCACTGCAGAGCGCTGCCTGCAGGGTAGGGCTGGTAGGCCACCTGCGGGGAGGGAGCAGGGGCTCGCGTGTGACGCAGGGACACGCAGCCAACTACCGCCCACAGCAAGGCCATGCGCACCTCCAGACGCTCCAGGCGCGCCTGCATGGCATCCAGCTCTGCATCTGCATCTGGTGCGCTTGGCCTCGCGACGGCAGCAGCGCGCGCCTGCACCGGCGCTGCGCTGGAACGCTCTACAGGCGGTACAGGCGGCGTGTCTGCAAAGCCCAGCTCCAGGAGCAGCTTCTCTACGTCGGCCTCGCTGCAGTCATGGCCCTGCTCTGCCAGCTGTCGCCTGATGTCGCCCACGCGGATGTAGCTCGGCAGGGGCATGGCGGTGCACCTGCACGAGCGGGTGGCGCGAGCGGGAGGCATTGAAGCAGCGTCGCATTAGTGTCATCCCGCCACGCCCGTAGAGATCTCGTCGCGCTACAATTGACGCACCGCAGCGCGTGAGCGATGGTTTGTCACTCGGCGCTCCGAGCACTCTCCTCCGCAAGCCTTCTCCGTCGACTCTTGAGTGCGGCTCCACGAGAAGGGCGGTGATTGCAATGCAGCGAGTGTGCGTTTGACCGCCGCGGGGTCGCAACCGCCGGTCTCTTTCCTCGCGCCACGCAGCAACGCGTGACGCACTCGACCCCCTTTCCATTGACTGAGGCTCCAGCCTCCAATAAAGTTACAGGCGCGCCAGGGCGGCCCTTCAGGAGCACACCTCTGCCGCCGCAGCGGCCCACCTGCCGGCAGCCGGCCGGCCGTGTCGCCCGGCGAGCCCAAGCGCGTCATCTAACCCTCCAGTCGGTCGGTCGGTCAGCGGCCCTGTGTAGCCTCCAGTCAGTGGGTCGCTCAGCCGCCCTTGGGCTTGAGCGCGTACATGCGCACCCGGAACAGGCCCTTGGGGAAGTTCTTCTGTAGTGCGGTGTGCATCAGCGTGAGCCCCGCGCTCTGCAGCAGCTCCACGTAGTAGGCGTGCGACCTGCGGCGCCAGGTGGGTGCACGTCGCGGTGTCGCTTCACGCTGCGGCGCCAGGTGGGTGCATGCCACGGCGCCGCTTCAAGCTGCGGCGCCAGGTGGGTGCATGCCGCGGCGCAGCTTCACGGCCTCACGACACGCAGAACGCGGCCTGGGGCTCCGCAGGCGGGGTGCATGCGCCGAGCGCCGCGCGGCGTTCGCAACTGCTGCAGCTTTTACAAAATCACGCATCGCCAAGCCGCCCGGGACCCATTTTCACAGCCCACCCACCGCGTCAGCGATGCGTCCTCCCTGTCCACTATAAAACCGTCTTCGCACACGTTCTCCTTCACAAATATCAGCCCCCCTGGCCGCAGCGTGGCGATGCAGCGCCGCAGGAAGGCCGCCGCGTCCTCTGCGTAGCAGGGTGGGGGGCGGGGGCGGGCTGTGGCGGGCGGGCTGGTGCAGGTGCGAGGGCGCTGAGCGCATGACGAGGCGCTGCCACGCGCGAGCCAGCATGTCAGCGCCATTGCGAGCAGGCCGAAAGGCCCACCCGTCAGCGAGGGCAGATCGGCAAGCCACAAGCCACAAGGGCAGCAGGCCGAGCCCCGAGCGAGAAAGCGCGCGCCCCCAGCAGCTAGAGAGGGCAGGGCAGGGCGCTCGAGAGCGCCTGAGCCCAACCGCGCGCCCACCGTCTGTCAGATAGAGCATCGCCCACTGCACCCAGATCACGTCGTAGCGCTGCGGCTCCAGCTCAAACGCCTGCAGTGAGGAAGTATGCACGAGCGCATGCCTCGTCCCCAGGCACCAGCGGCGGCAGCAGCGAGGGGCATGCCCCAGAGCGCCGGCGCGGCACGCGCGCGCCAGGGCGCAGAGTCGCGCAGCGGGGCCCCTCAAGCAAGTGCGCTGCCAAACCAAACAGCCGCTCGCCTCAATGCCGCACTGGTAGAAGTTGACCGCCTTGTGCCCCGAGGGGAAGGGCTTGCTGCCGCGGCCGGTCAGCCGTTGCCGCGCGCGCGCCAGCAGGTGCGCTGCGGCGGCGCGGGCGGGGGAGCAGCGCGTCGGCGGCCGCGCCACCGACCCTGCCGCCTGCCCCCCGGGCCGCGCACGCTGTTGCCGCCACCCGCAGTTCCCAGCCGTCCGCCGCAACACTTTCTTCCCGCTGTCACTCTCTTGCGCTTTCCACCTTTCCACCTGCATCCACTTTTTTTCCACCCACCCGACGGCTCCACCAGGTCGACTTCGTGAAAGTGGTGCAGCAGCAGCAGCTCCGAGACGCGCCCCACGCCCGCGCCACAGTCCAGCGCCACCAGCCGCCGCCTGCCCTCCTCCGCTTCCGCCAGCGCCGCCCGGAACGCCTGCGGCGGGCGGCGCGCCCGGGGCGGGGTGTGGGCAGAGGCTTGTGCACATCTCACTCCGCCCCGAGGATCCCCCCATCCGGTGGGCGACACGCGCCGCACACCAGGTGACGCCGCGCGGCGCTGCTCGGTGCGCCGCGCGTGCGCCAGCGCAAAACCAATCCGGCAGATGCAATTGCAATCCCCCAAACACATGTTTCGACAAGGCTGAGCCGCATCACGCCACTCCAACCCCAGCTATCCCCCCCCACCCCCACCCCCACCCCCACCCCC
>PCFQ01000019.1:105141-118357 GCA_003063905.1 Chlorella sp. A99 | reverse complement strand
CCCACCCCACCCCCCCACACCACACACACACACACACATACACCTTGCGCAGAAAGGCGCGGCTGTCGGCGATGTCGGCGGGCGACACGTGGCCAAAGCCTCCCAGCACGCCGTTGTCCGTGGGCTGCGGCGGCGGCAGCGCCGCACCATCCGCGCAGCGCAACGCTATCAGTGCAGCCACACAGAGCGCGGGCCGCCAGAGCCAAAGGCGTAGGTGCAGCTGCCAGAGGTGATTGCCGCAGATGGGATGCTGGCCCGCCCGCCCACGCCCACGCCCGCGCCCGCCTGGCGCGCCGCCTCACCTCCTGGCTGTCCCAGTAGCTCACTGCGCCGCTGTACCAGTCGATCTGCTGCTCGCCGCAGCCGTTGCTGCCAGCTGCCGCGCGGTTGTCCCGTGCGGCCGCGTCGCCGTCCACCGCCTCTGCCGCCTCTGCCGCCTTGCGCTTGCGGCTGGCGGCCACCTCTCTCCAAAACTCCTGGGGTGAGGCGTACACCTGAGGGGACGCAGGAAGCACGAGAGGAGAGCAGAGGCGAGCAACTGATGTGCGTGTGTTGCTTCGCAGCAGCAGCTTCCGCCCGCCCTCACCCTGCCATCCGTGTCCACTCCCGATCGGTCCATCCGCTGGGCAAGGAGCCTGGCTGCAGCACAGGCGAAACTGCTCTGAAAGCTCACTGTTGCACAATTGGCTTGCGCCAGGGGATAGGCAAGGTCCGCGAAGAGTGCAGGGCGGTGTCCTGATCGAGGAAGAAGAAGAGTCCGGTTGGCCTTGATCTCTTCGTGCAGGCGATCGTCTATTGCATTGATCGTGCTTTTGTCCATCCCCATCGCCCATCACAGTGAGCGGGAGCCCTCTCGGAGCGAGGTGGGAGCCGGTGAGAGTGACGCCGCACGCCTGGCTCCCTTGGCGCGCCTGTGGAGGCCGCCGATCACCCCTCTCGAGCCATACCGACAGTGTGGTCAACCTTGTCTGCTCTAGCAGGGGCGCAACCCCACCTGATCAGCGTCAGCTGCCACCTTGCCGCCTCGCTGGCCGAGATGGACGGCGCGCCGGGGCAGTGGGGCTGGGGACCGTCGTTCCCGCAGGCGAGGGCCGCGCAGGCTTGGCGCCCGCCCCCGCCGCCGCCGCCAGCGTGGCAGCCGCAACCGCAAGCGCTTGGCCCGTGGATGGCGGCCGTCCAGCCCATCGCCGTCGCGTTTCCCAGCCAGCCGGCAGGCTACCATTTCGCGGCGCCAGGTGGGGGCTGGGGCCACGTCCCGTCGCCAGCCCCGACGGCACACTATCCAACGGTTGCAGCGCCGGGCTGGGCCGGCGGCGCCTTCAGCAGCGGCGCCCTGCTCTCGCCGTCGCCGCCGCCGCGGTCGGGCAGGCCGGCGCCCCAGTGGAGCGTGCCCCCGGCCGCCACGCTGGCCGGCGGGCGCGAGGCGGCCCCGCAGGCGCAGCTGGGATGGAACACTAGCAGCAGCGTCTCCCCTGCCGGCAGTGCCGCAGAGCGCGTGGCGCGGCGCCACTCTGCGCAGTGCGCGCGGTGCGCAGCCGGCTCGAGTGCCCTGGCGAGCAGCGCCCCCGCCTGGGTGCAGGCCGCCGGCCGGCCGCAGCCGGCGGCCAGCAGCACCGCGCCGAGCAGCGGCCGGCCGGCATGGCAGGGAGGTGAGGAGGCGGTGCGGCCGCGTGCCTCTCCGGGTGTCGAGCAGCGACAGCAGGGCGGCGGCCGCGCCTCGGGCCCCGCCAAGCAGCCTCAGGAAATAGAGCCAACTCCTTTGGAGCAGGCGGCGGTGCCCCAGCAGCTGGCAGCGCGCGGCGATGCAGCGCCTGCGAGGCAGGGGCCACCGGCTGCAGAGGTGGCGCCCGCGCAGCAGGGGCCGCGGCCCACAATGCAGGCCCGGCCGGCAGCAGCGCCGCCCGTGCAGCCTGCGCCGGCGCCGGCCACGGAGCTCGGGTCTGCACCACCCGCGCAGCAGGGGCCAGCGAGGCAGGCAGAGGAGCATGAGCCGGGACCGCGCGCGCAGCAGGGGCCGCGGATCTGCGAGGGGCGCGGAGCGGCCGCCGCGCGTGAGCCGCAGTTGGCAGCAGCGGAACAGCCAGGGGCCCCGCAGCAGGTGGCCCAAACAACTGATGCAGGTGCGGCCATGGAGGAGGGGGAGCTTGCAAGTGGCCAGGGTGATGGCAGCTGCCCGCCCGCGGGGGCGCACGGCGACGCCGCTAGTGGGCGGCAGCACGGCAGCTGCTGCCCGCGCCAGGGGCAGCCGCGCGGCGAGGAAGAGGGCCCGCGCCCGCGCTCTCCGGCCGAGCAGCAGCATACGCAGTCACCGCGGGTCGCGGCGGCCCCATCGCCGCTGCCCCCCCTGCTTACGCCGGGCGTTGGTAAGCAGCCAGCAGATGCCATGCTGCTGCCCCCTGGTGTCGGTGGGCTCTCTCCTGCCGCAGCTGCCGGCCTCACCTCGCCGCCCCGGCTCCCACCTGCGCCAGGAGCGTGGCGGCAGGGTTTAGGGTTAGAATTAAGCCCTAGGAGCACGGCGGCGCCGGCCCAGCCCGCCGGGCTGGAGCAGCAGCAGGGCGAGCGGGGCGAGGGGCCGAGCGCCTCGGCCGGCGCGCACGCGGGCGGCGTGCGCACAGCCAGCATGAACGCGGGCGGCGCGGTGGGCGCCGGCGCCGCGGCCCCAGGGGCGGCGGCACCGCCGCGGCCCCAGGGGCGGCGGCACCGCCGCGGCCCAAGCGGCCCCGGCGCAACGAGCTTGCTGGACTGCTGGAGGCGGTGCCGGATCAGGAGATTCAGCCGCGGCGGCGGGCGCAGCCGCGCGCCGAGTCCTCCACGGTCCAGTTGGATTCCTCCCCCGAGGCCTCAGCAGCGGGCGGCGCGAACGCGCCGCACGTGCCGCCACCCGGCGCCAGCCCGTCCAGGCGCCGCCGCAAGGCCGCGGCGCCGCAGCGCTTTGCGCCCGCCGCGGGGGCCGGCGCGGCGCAGCAGCCGCAGTATGCGGACGTCACCGCCCCGCCGCCGCAGACTTTCCTGCAAATCCTGCTGGATGAGATCGAGGCAGAGCAAGCACCGCAGCAGCAGGTGCAGAGCGGTGCCGGCGGAGCAGGGGGCGGCGCCGGAGGGGGTGGCGAGCAGCAGCAGCAGCAGCAGCAGCAGGCGCAACTGGCGCCGCCGCCGGCAATGCAGCAGCAGCAGGGGGCGGCAATGCAGCAGCAGCAGCAGACGCAGAATCAGGCGGAGCAGGCACCGCAGCAGTGGGGCGTGGAGCTCGCTCTGCCCATGCAAGGGTCGCCGCCTCGGCAGCTGGAGCCACCTGCCCTGAAGCTGCCGCCGCTGCAGGAGGGGCAGCACTGGCCTGATGAGGAGCGGGCGGATGCGGAGGCGCACCAGCTGCTGGGGCAGGCGTTGCAGCAGCAGCCGCAGCCACAGGAGCAGCCGCAGCCACTGGTGCACCGGGACAAGCGGCGGCCTGAGTGGGAGGGGGGGGAGGGCGCGGGCGGCGTGGGCGCCAAGAGGATGCGCCTCCTGTCCAGTCTGCCCTGCACTGTTGCAGCCGCCCGAGCCGCCGAATTCGGCGGCCCACCAGCTGCAATGCGGCCGCTGCAGTGCGGGCCGGCCAGCAGCAGCACAGCAGAGAGCCTGGGAGGGCTGGCGGCAGGCGCCGGCGCCAGGGGGCCGGCCCGGGGCGCCGCCGTGCGGGGCGGCGCCGACGACGCCAGCGGGCCAGCGACGACGCCAGCGGGCCAGCGACGACGCCAGCGGGCCAGCGACGACGCCGGCGCCGGTGGTGCATTCACCGGCGCCGGCGGTGAAGTATGGGGAGGAGGTGGTGGGCAAGCGGCTGCTAGTCTACTGGGACCGGGTGCGTGTGGGCAGTCAACTTATTTCAAAGGAGGGGCGCCAGGCAGCGCACCCGCGCTCCGCGGCCATAGCCCAGGATGTGGGGCAGCGGCGTGCGCCGTGGGGGCGTGCCTGTCCTGCCTCTGACCATGCGCGCGCTCTTGGCTGACACGCCGCGGCATGCTGGTTCCTTGGCTGCGTGCAGGACGAGTGCTTTTACGAGGGCCGGGTGACCAAATATCATCCCAAGTGAGCCAAAGGATGCGGAAGGGAAGCGCCGCCAGGGAGGGGCAGGCGGGCGGGCCTGGGCGGCAGCTCGCCGCCCCCCAGCGGCCCGCCTGAGGGCCCCATGCGTGGCGGCGGCCCCTGGGGCGTGCGCGTCGACCAGCCGTTGCCCCGCGCCGCCTGCTCCCGCCCCACTGTTCAGCGCCGACCACCCGCCGTGCACACCGTGGCGCAGGAGCAAGCTGCACACCGTGAGTTACGTCGACGGAGATGTCAAGAAGTGAGGCTGCACCATATCTCCACATCCATCACGCCTGCTACCGACAGTTCGCGCTCGCCCACAGCTCGCGCTGGTCTCAACCCCCCCACCCCACCCCACCCCCGCCCCCCCACCCCCCCTTTCATCGAAAGAAGCTCAAACCGGGATCAAACCGCTGTTGACGTGCTGTTCATGTGTGCTGCGATATCCTGTGCAGGGACGACCTTTCCAAGTGCCGAATACTTTGGATGGATGCCCCGCCGCCACCCGCCGCGTCCCCGGCCGGCCACACGCGCCGCGTGCCGCCCCCGGCCGCCCCCACGCGCCGCGCGACGCCCCCCGCCGCCGCCGCCTCCGGCGGCGCGGGAGAGGCAGCCGCGGCTGACGGCGGCGCGGCAGGCGGGGAGATGGAGTGGGTTGCGGAGGGGCGCCCCCATGCCTCGCGGCAGGGGCCCAGCGCCAGCACAGGCGCCGCAGTGTCGCCGCTGCCGCCGCTGCAGGCGCATGGCGCCGCTGCTGCTGCTTCTATGCCAGCTATGTCAGCCGGCCATGCAGCGCAACAGATCCAGCAGCAGCCGGCGCCGCAGCTGAAGCAGCAGAAGCAGGCGGCGCGTGGGCCGGCGCAAAGCGAGGGCGCAACTCGCAGCCCACCCCCCCCGGTGCGCGCAGCCGCGCCAGCGGGCGCGGGCGGCGGCGCCAGCGGCTGGCAGGCGCAGGCGAAGCGGCGGCTCGCGAGCCTGGGCTGCCTGCTGGTGCAGCCAAAGCCAGAGCCGCAGGGGTGAGGCCCAATTGGAGGGGTGCAAGGGAGCTGCAGGGAAGAAAGCTGGATGTGTGGCAGCGGCACCAAGCGCCAGTGGCGGCCGCGGCAGCGGCTGCAGCAACCAAGTCGAATTGTGTTCCATCGCTGCTGTGGTCATCAAGAGAGGCGCCCCTGAGTGCTGCTGCTGTGCAAGCGGCCAGCCATCCAGGTAGGCGGGCGCGGGCCGCGGCGGTGGGCGGCCGGTGAGAGGTGGTGCCGGCGCTGGCGCGGGCAGAGAGGGCTGCTCCGCGGCAGGTGGAGCGGTGCCCCGCGCAGACGCTGCCAGCAGGGCGGGGACCTGCGCGCAATGCTTTGCCGTAACAACATGCTTGCGATGTTTGTGCGTGCGGCTGGTAAGCGAGGCCTGCGTTGCTTTGTCGGCGGTTTGTGAATGCCTGGTGGGTGAAGTGGTCCAGCAGGAAACATCGACCACAGGAAAGCCAGAGGACGGGCAAGCAAAGCAGGGACACGCTCGACAGCCGTGCCGACGCCTCTCCCAGCGCCACCGCTCAATCTCAGCGGCACACTCGGTCACTTGGCCCCCACCCGCCGCCGCAGCCAGCTCATCTGCTGATACACTCGTTCACTTGGCCACCTTGTGGCACAAGGTGGCCAAGTGAACTCGCTCCCGCCGCAGCCAGAACACTAGGTGTGCCGCGCTGTGCAATGCCGCACGCTCCTTCACTTGGCACTCGACTCCCGCCACCGCGGCCAGCACATGAGGTGGGCGGCGCTGCGCCACGCTCACTGCCTCCGCCATCTCACTTGGCCGCACCTCGCTCCCGCCGCAGCCAGAACATGAGGTGCGCCGCGCAGTAGAAGACGCACAGCGCGGTGGCTAGAAAGCGCGGGTCGGCCGCCAGCTCTCTGGAAAGCGCCGCCAGCCCGGCCAGGTCCAGCACGAAGCCCGCCAGGTTGGCGGCCATCAGGCCTGGGTGGAAAGAACGAGGGGGGGAGGAAAGGAGGGGGAGGGGTCAGGCGCCAGCCCGGCGAGCATCAGGCCCGGGTGGAAAGAAAGAAGGGGCAGGGAGCGAAGGCTGCCTGCCGTCTCCGCTACGCAAAGGCAGCGGCACGCGAGCGGCGCCGGCATGCGAGCGCCCACCAGAGATGTTGAGCGCGGCAGCTGCGGCAGTGGCGTGTCGAAAGGCGGCGCCGCTGCGCCAGCGGTCGAGCGCGGGGGCGGCAGCCAGGCGCTTGGCCAGCAGCTCTGGCACAAAGGCCAGGCAGACGAGCCAGGCCCAGGCGATGAGGCGCCACTGTGTGGGTGGGTGGTGGGTGGTGGTGGTGAAAAGGAAGAACGCACGTGGAATGCAGGAGGAAAGCGCACCTCCGAGTCGTGCCACGCCGCCGCACACAGGAAGAAAGCAAAGAGCTGCACCCAACTCGAGCACGGAGGGAAGCAAGGAAGGAAGAAAGCGCATGCGCACCTCCAGGTCGTGCCACACCGCCACGAAGAGAAAGATTGGCCAGATGTTGAGCAGCCGCGTGCGGGCGCCGCCCAGCGGCACGTACAGGTAGCGCACGAGCCACTGCGGGCAGAGAGCGGACGAGAGGAGGGAGCGCGGGGGGCGGGGGGTCGGCGGCAGTCAGCAGCAAGGTGCGTGGGCGGTCGGCAGCGCGCGGGCGCAAGGCGCGTGCGAGTCGCCGCAGGGCGACGGCGGGAGCAGGAGGGAAGGGAGCCTCGCGCGGCGGGGCGAGCAGGGCAAAGGGTCGGAGCGGCGGGCGCGCCGACAGGCCCCCGCTGGGGGTGGCGTGGGCGGATGCCGCGGGGGCGGCCGCCGGCGAGGCGCGCGCCCGCCGCACTTTCCAGCGGGCGCGCCAACACCGACCAACCTCTCGCCTGGTTGTAGGACGAGTGCCAGCCCTTCCAGAAGCCTTCAATGTCGTAGTTGTTTGCGAAGCAGCGCTGCATGTTGTCGGGCGGGGCCACGCCCTCGAGCAGCGCCCCCAGCCTGGGGGCGGGGTGGGGGGTGGGGGGTGGGCGAGTGGGCAGGGTAGGCGAGTGGGCAGGGTGGGTGAGTGAGCAGGGTGGGTGGGTGGGGCGTGCGGGGGGCGGTGACGGCGATGCAGCGCACTGCTGCTGCCGCTGCCATGCGCGCGCTCCCTGCTCCGCGCTGGCCCCCGGTGCACCCCCGCAGCCCCCATCTACTAGCGCTGCCCATCTTGGCACGTCTCTCCAGCAACTCCACCACGACACAAGCATGCGCCCACCACCGAAACCAAACATGCGCTCGCCTGAAGAAGCGCCAGATCGTGGCGAATTTCAGCCACATGAAGCAGAGGACCCAGAAACCGGTGGCACCTGAGAGCGGGAAGAAAGAAGGAGATGGCGCGAATTGAGGGAGGCTGCTGGGCGCGCGCCAGCAGGCGATGCGGCGCATGCGGCGCGCATGTGCCGCATGCGTGGCGCATGTGCAGCGCACGCACCGATCTCGACGGGGCCGTACTGCAGGCCGTGCTCCCGCAGCCGCAGCCCCACCCTGGCACGAGGATGCGCGCGCGCGCGTGCGAGGCGGGGAGGGGCGTCGGGCAGGCGGCAGAGCGATGTCGCGCTGGCGATGTCGCGCTCGCTGCCCCGAACGAGCAGCATGCTGCCTCAGAGCCTTCCGGGCTGGAAAACACCTCATCAAAGCACCTTTGCTTTGCAATGGTACTTCAACAGCATTCCGATACCATCCAGCACATGCCACCCAGTACCACGCACCTGTGCTTGGCGATGCTGTTGAAATAGAGCGTGCGTGTCAGCAGCTCCAGGCACGCCCAGTCGGCCGCAAAGCGCGCAGCGTAGCGCAGCACCTGTTGCGGGGGGCAGGCAGCAAACGGCCCAATCAAACACAAGGTGGGAGGAGAGACAGCACACCGTCGCAGATGGTGCCCTGCAGCGAGGGCGGCCATCCGGCGGCGACCCACGCGCGCGCCGGCAGGGAGCGGCCAGGACAGGGGCGGCGCAGCGCGGCTCGCCTCGCGCACGGGCGGGCGCTGGTGCGCCCGCAGCTGCCAGGCCCAGTCCTGGAAGGTTATGATGGGGCCTGCGTGTGGAAAGGGAAGAAAGAAATAAAAAAAGAAAGGGGGGCGGTGTGCTGCTGTGCAAGCTCACAGCAAGCACGTGTGGCACGCGCATGCACGCAGCCGGGATGGGGGCCGCACTGCGTGGGAAAGCGAGAGACCCAAGCAAACTGTCTGCAATCTATCTTCCTACCTGCCAGGTACAGTGGTGGGTAGAGGCAGTAGGCGAGGCAGGGCAGCACTCGATAGTCGTCTAGCGAGGGTAGGGGCGTGCGCTGCCGCCAGCGCGCCGCCTCGCGCGCCGCGTCGCCGCCTGGCCGCCCCCCGGCCTTGCCCGGGGCCGCCGCCGCGAGCGCCGCCGCCGGCTCCGCCGCCCCGGCCACCCCCTTGCCCTGGCCCGCCTGCTCCTCCGCCGCCCTGGCGCCTGCCGCGGCGGCGCCGGCGCCTCCCGAGCGCCGCTCGCCCGCGGCGCCAGCCGCCGCCGGCTGCCCCTCCCAGCGCCGCTGCTCCTTGTCCAAAGGTTGCGCCCCCGCGCTCGCCGCCAGGGCGCGCTCCCCCCGCAATGGCGGAAAATGCGCTGCGGCTGGGGCCGCCTCCCCCCGCAGTGACAGCTGGCGCCAGTGAAGGTCCAGGCCGAAGCTCAGCAGGCGCAGCAGCGTGAGGTTGAAGCAGATCTCCCAGCGCATCTGCGGATTCACACAAGGGGCGCATCTGCAGATTCACAGCATGCATCTGCAGACCGCGTGACAGGGAAAGCCTGGCGCCTGTGCCCACAGCCCGCCCGTAGCCCGCGCACAGCCGCGTGTTGTTTCAAAAACCAGTCTGAACCCCTGCAACTGACAACAGATGGCGGATCATTGCTATCCATCGTTCTGGTTGGTTTCTATTTAGCGGCAACGCACCTGCCCGCGGTGGGCGTCCAGCGGGGCCAGAGCGGCCGCCAGGCTGGCAAAGCGCACGCCGTGCGCCAGGCGCGCGGCCAGCAGGGCGGCCAGGTTGGCGCCCCAGATGACCAGGGCGCTGCGCGACAGGAGCATAGGACAGCAGGCGATTGGTGCAAAGCAACAAGAGGCGCAGGGGAGCAGGGGATCCTGACAGGAGGACCCTGAACAGGCAGCCTTGGCATGCGTCTTGCGCTCACCCGTGGCGCCGGCCGGCCACGGCGTGGCTCAGGCGCCAGCTGGAAAGCACGAGGCCCAGCACGAAGAAAGAGCAGGCGCCGTGGAGGTAACCTATGTAGGCGAGCGCCAAGCCCAGAGACAGCAGCTGGCGCCGGGTGGCGAGAGGGCTGGTGGCCGTCGCGGGCGCCGCGCCGCCGCCGCCGGCCCGCGGAGGCGCCGCCGCGGCGCGCGGCGCGGGCGCGAGCAGGCGGGAGAGCAGCGCAAAGGCGCCCAGCGCCAGCGCCAGGGGCAGCATGCCGCCACGGAAGTCGCGCCACTGGATGTCTGACAGGTCCTGCGGGAGGTCTCCATGTGAGGGCATGTCAATGGATGTGAGTGCATGCAAATGAGCGCGTGCGAGTGAGCACATGTGAGTGCATGAGTGCATGCGAGTGCGTGCATGTGAGCGAGTGCATGCGAGAGCTGTGAGAGCATGTGACCCCTGAGCGCATGCAGTGCAACTGTGCGCAGTGGTGACAGCGCTGGCGAGGTATCATAGGTGGACGTGGCCGCTGTGGCAGGCAGGCTCGCATGCACAAACAGAGATGACAAGCGGGCAGCGCTGGGCAGGCAGTGGGCGGCGCGGAGGCCGCTCACCACGCGCCGGCGCAATGGTCCGCTGCCCGGGCGCAGCCCCGGCGCATGACCGTCCCATGTGCCGCCCTCCTCGAACTGCAGTGAGAAGCGATAGCCTCGCCATGCGAGTGTGGCTGCCGCCCACGCGGTGACCTGTGGTGGGCACAGAGGCGGGCGGGCGGTCGGGGGGCTTTCAGGCCCGGTGATCAGTTGTCACAGCGGGGATGCATGTGCCGTGTCGCGCGCATCTCGGAGGGCAGCCCAGCGCACCCCGGCGTGGAGGAGCAGCTCGGCTTTGTGCATTTTTGAAGCAATCACTGGGAAGCCCTGAATCCATCCATCAGAGCGATAGTAGCAGCTGCAGGGCGGAGACAAGCGAGGTTGAGGGGGGTGGCTTTTCTTGCGCGATGTCTGTGCGATCGCCCCGTTCGCGTTTCGTCTGTGCTTTCTGAGTTCCGATCAATCGTATCTAAGCATCCAGATGCGGTCCGGCTTGCAATTTGCCCCCCTGGTCTGCTCTCATTTTACACGCGCGCATCGGTCTCATTGTGCGGTCTGATCGATCAGCAGCTTTTTCAGCAGACAGCGCTTCCGCGGCGACCCAGCCACTGCGATGGCGAGCTTCAACAGCTATTTGCAGGCGGTGGCCAACGCCATCAACAGGCAGAACGGTGAGCGACAGCACGGCATCGGCCTTGGCACGTGCTGGGGCTCGCCCGCCCGCCCGCCCGCCCGCCGCGTGCGGCGTCGGCTGCACTCCTGCTCGACTGCCAGTCGTCGCCCCTGCAGGCCCGCAGCTGCGAGAGCTCATCGCTCTCAGCAACCCGGCGGCGCAGCAGGCGGTGATGCAGGCGAGGCCGCGGGCCGCGCAGCCCGCCGCCACCGCGCCAGCGCCGCGCCCCGCTGCCCGCTGCGCGCCGCTCACGTGCCCCCTCCCGCCTCTCGACTGCTCCCGCCTCTCGGCTGCTCTCGAATCAAGCAGGCGCGGCAGGCCAACCCGCGGTGGAATCCGGGCGCCGCGGCGGGGCGGCTGCCAGAGGGGTGGGGCGAGTTCTTGGCTTTCCACTGCGCCTGCCTGGCGGCGCTTTTAGACGGCAACAGGGTGGAGGTGAGGGGAGGCGCTGCCTGCCAATTAAGAGGCGCTGCCTACATCTATCGAAGCGCCTATCAACAGAGGTGCTGCCTCTCGAAAGAGGCGCCTCCTGTCGACAGGGGGGCCGGGAAGGGCTGGCGCCATGCGCACGCTGGCAGCGCCTGCATCGCCCGGCCGACGTTCCCGCTGTGGGCCTGCCTGTTCTGGGCTGCAGCTCGCCGCCTGGTGAACGAGTCAGCAAATTTCCGCCGCCATTGCGTGCAGGCCTATGACAAGGCGGTGGCGGCGCTGCAGCCCTTCATCCGCGTGTTTCGGGAGGACAGCGACGCGTGGGTGGGTGACAACAACACCAACCCATTTGTTTGTGTTTCCTGTTCAGGCGATGCAGGCCGCCGGATGCCCAGCACGTGGGCGCCGGCGTGCGAAGCCGCCCCCCCGCCGCTGCGCCCGACGCTTCCCCGCCCGGCGCCGGCCGCCGGTCCCCGCCTTTCCTGCTGCCCTTGCAGGTGGTGCAGCCCATGCACAGCGTGGTGCACAATCTGCGCAGCGTGGCAGAGGTGGCAGACCAGGTGGGTAGATGGTTGGGGCGTGTGGGTGGTGGGTGGTGGGGGTGGGGGTGGTGTGGCGGGGTGGGGTGGGCGGGGNCGGGGGTGGGGGGTGGGGGGTGGGGGGGGTGAGGCACTGGGGCGGCGAAACGGGGGCAGTGGGCAGGGAGGCGGCGTTGGGCGATGGCGGCAGCGGCCCCCTTCGATTCTGCTGGAGCCGGGGGAGCGGCTGTCCTCCCCTCCTACGTGCTTTCTTCCCGCGAGCGCCGCGAGAGCTGGAGGCGGCGCCCCCCTGCCTAGTGCTCGCTGTTCCCTCTCTCCCTCGCTCACCCCCGCCCCGTCCCCCCTCCTCCCGCGCCGCAGGAGCTGGAGGCGGCGGGCAAGCGGGCCGAGAAGACGGGCGACTGCGGCGATCAGCTGCGCAAGTGCTTCTCTGCGAGCCTGCAGGCGCCGGGTGGGTGCATGGGTGCACCTTCCGCACACTTGGTGCCGTTTTGTTATGTGGCCGCTTCCGTGAGCCTGCAGGCGCCGGGTGGGTCGCGCGGCGCGCCTGTGGCGCTGCCGCGTGGACGTCTGACGCGCCTGCGGCCTGCGCGGGCGGGGCGGGCGGGGCGGCGCGCGGCGCCCGCCGCCGCCCGCGGGGCGCCGCGGGGCGCGGCGGCCGCGCGGGCAGGCGGCGGCGCCGCTCCCGACAGCTGCCGGCTGCGTCGCGTCGTTCGACCGTGCAGGCAGCTGCTCAATGCCTTGCTTCTATGCGTTGCTTCTATGCGCTGTTGCTATGCGCCGCTTCTGTGCGGCTGCGTCACGTCGTTCGACCGTGCAGGCAGCTGCTCAATGCCTGCTCAATGCGCTGCTGCTTCTGTGCGCCGCTTCTGTGCCGGCACAGGCAACCGCGACAAGAAGCTGGCGGCGCTCGACATCGTCAACGTCTCGATCAAGATATACTTTAGGCTGGAACACGCTGCGGCTCTGCAAGAACCTGCAGCGCACGGTGCGGGGAGGGGGGTGGCGCGCGTGACGTGCGTGGCGCGTGTCTCCATGTGTCCGCAAGAACCTGCAGCGCGCGGTGCGCGGTGTGCGTGGTGGGTGTCTGGGCGTGCGTGCAAGGACCGCAGCGCACGGGGTGGTGGGTGGGTGGGAGCGGGGGAGACGAGGGGTGCATGGCGGCATGTAGCCGCGTCGGGGACCGCCCGCCCGCCCGCACCTGCACGCCCGACGCGCCAGACACTTGAGGCCGATTCGGCCCCTTGTCCCCCCCCCCACACACCCCCACACCCCCGCAGGCGCACGCCCAGGAGTGCCTCGAGTACGCTCTTCGGCACTGCCACAAGGACGCCCAGGCCAACAAGGCGATGGTGGGTTGTGGCTGGGCGGACGGTGCGAGTGCGCGGCTGCTGGCGGCTCGCCCCGGGTGTGTCGCCTCGTGCCGCGCGCCCCCGTGCCCCCCGCCGCATGCTCCCATGCCATGCATGCATCGCATGCGCTCCCATACCATCTCCAGTACCACCTCCCATGCCATGCATGCGTTCCCGCAGGTGCTCAAGTACCTCGTCCCCGTGCAGCTGCTGCTGGGCCTGCTGCCCAGCGCCGCGCTGGTCGAGCGCTACTCCCTGCAGCAGTACCTGCCCATCACGCAGGTGGGCAAAGGGCACTCTTTAATACCCTTGTGCCCGAACCTTTTTCTCTGTTATTTGTTGCTATCGATGGTCGTGCGTGTTAGGGCGACCGCTGCTC
>PCFQ01000019.1:64294-80179 GCA_003063905.1 Chlorella sp. A99 | reverse complement strand
GGGGGGGGGGGCAAAGGGAGGGGTCGCGGTGAGGAAGCGAGGCACGAGGGGCGGCGCGGCGCGCGGCGCTAGGCGGCAGGGGAGGGGGTGCGCGCATGCGCACACCCTCCACATCCCGAGCCTGCCAAGGAACATGTGTACTAAAAAAGCACCCATCGATGGGTGCTGTTTTAGCACATATGCTGTTTTAGTACGTGAAATCGCACCACGAAGGCCATTAGGATGAAGCTAATGCCGCCGCGCCCGGTGAGCAACGTCCTGCACGGGGAGGAAAGGGGGGAGGGAGGAAAAGGGGGAGAGGGCCACAGAGCGCGGGGCTTGGCTCCGCTGCGGACGCTGGCCACCGCCGCAGGCTTGGAGCCGCGCCAGCTGGCTCGGCGCACGTCGACGGCCGACGGCCCCCGCGCCGTCTGCTGCCCCAGCCCCCAGCACACTCATGGCGGGCAGCCCACGGCTCCGCCCCTCGCGCACAGCTCCGCCCCTCGCGCACGGCTCCGCCCCTCACCCCACGATGTAGATGCCAGTGATAAAGTGGTGCACGATGTACAGGTAGTCGCCGGGCGTGAACGGCTGTGCAGAGGGGCAGGGCATGCGCGCGAGGGATGGTCGGCAGCGCGGGCGTCGGGCGACCACCCCGCGGCTCCGACTGCCCGGAAACGAAACGCCTGCTCCCTCACCAGCAGGTAGAAAGAAAGAAAGAAAGAATACGCCCTTGGGCGTGGGTTAAGGAAGCCGGCTGGGTGCAGGCCCCAGGCCCCTCACCAGCAGGTAAAACAGCATGTCGGCTACCATGTAGGCCAGGCTGTACTGGCACAGCAGCGCCTGCGCACGCCAGGCGCGGCGGCGCGCGGGCCGTCGGGGGGATGGCGGCGGGGCGGCCACGCGCGCCACCCTCCTGGCGCGGCCCGCCGGCGCCGGCGCAGGCGCGCCTCCCCCCGCGGCCTGGAGCCCCCGACAGGCCGCGACCTCTACCGCAACCTCTCGACGCTCGCCTGGGCGGGGGAGTTGGGCAGGTCCAGCTCAAAGCGCTGCCACCGGCTGAGCTCCCCCCAGGCAGCGGAGGCCGACAGGATGCCGTGCACGGCCGACATGGTGCAGGAGGAAAGCAGCGTCGCTTTCTTCCACGGCAGGCCCTGCGCAGGGGCGGGTCGGCTCGGCCAAAGTCAGATCAGACCGGCCAGCGCGAACAGATTCGCTGTCTTCAGGCGGTGATTCCGCTGTCTTCCAAGGAGGGGGGAGAAGCGGCGCCGTGAGGGGGCAGGCTGGGTGGTGCGGCCGGGCCGACGTGGCTGCAACGCACCACGACAAGGAACCAAAACGGGACGGCAGCGGCGAAGATTGTGCCGAAGAAGAACTGCAGGAAGAGGGAGGAGCAGACCGGTGCAGTGCGGAGCGTCTCGAGCCGCAGAATGGCAGAGGACGACGCAGGCGGCTCAGTGAGCTGCGCGCCACCAGGGACAGGCCACTGGCAGCGAGCCGCAGCTCACCACAAACCCTGGCAGGTCGGTCCACCCGTCACCGAGGAGGGGCACCACCGCGGTGCGCAGGTGGACCAAGGCGGGCACCCCCGCCGCCACCGCCTCGATGCACGACATCGCCGCCTGCTGCCTGCGGCCGCGCCTGCCTTAGGGACTGAACACTAGCCCGAAGTCTGGTCTGTGGAAGTTGCAAGTGGGTTGAAGAGAGAGCAGTTCTGATTGCGGATGTGCAGTGCGGGTGCAATTGAAGACTTCCAGCTATTCAGAATGTGCTAGGGAGCGCAGACGGACGATTTTGGTCTGCCGCTGTCAAGGCCGAGCCCCGTTCCTCCTTTCTCCTTTGCATTCCACGATTTGATTCATCTGTATCTGCAACGTTGCTTCAGAGACTCAAAATCGCCATCGCTCCGACATGGACTTGGCGTGGCTCCAAGCTGAGGGCTGGAGCCTCAAGCCGGAGGTGGGATGACACGGGCCAGAGCCTTCGTTCGATCGGGAGAAGCTCGCGCAAGACACCGCCGCCCGCCCGCCCGCCCGCCCACGCGCCCACGCGCCTTGCTCTTGCAGGCGGCGGCGCAGCTGCTAGCAGGCTGCGACAGCCCTCAGGCAGCCCTGCGCTTGCTCTTGGATTCCGAACTGCGCCAGGCGAGGGGAACCAAGCCAAGCCCATGCATGCCAAGTCCGTTCGCAGGACACCGACGCACCTCGCTCGCTCCTGGCGTCACGTGGTGCTGTACTTAGGCGACCCGCGCATTGCCTGCCCTGTGCCCCGCGCAGGTTGGGGCGGCCAGCCTGCCAGAAGACGTGAACAGAGCCGACGGCAAGAAGCTTGCAGGGCCCCATGTGCTGCAGGCGCGCGCTGGGGCTGCCGGGCGCTGGGGGTGCTGCGAATGCTGGGGATACTGCGCCATCGCCGCGCTGTCCGGCAGGCTGTGCGCCACCGGGCTGCAGAAGGGCAGGCCGCCTGCTGCATCAGTTGAAGCCGCTGTCTCCTGCCCTGCGCACTGCCTCTTCACCGCCATCTCGACTGCCCCCCTCGATGCAGTGCACTGCCTGCTGACCCTGCCGCAGGTGGTGGCAGCGAGCGACATTAGCCAGCCCTCCCGGGCCAGCGGAGATGCGGAGCGCAAGGGCAGGTGGGCTGGCGGGGGGGCGGGCGCCGTCCGCGGGGGGGCGGCCCTGCGCTGCGCAGGACTCCATGGCTCACGGCGCACGCCGTGTCCGCCTCTCCCCCCCCCCCCCCCCCCCCNNNNCCCCCCCCCCCCCCCCCCCCCCCCCCCCCGCTGCCCGCCACCACCTGACCATTCCAGGATCCTGCGACTCAAGCTGACCGACGGCGAGCGCAGCTGCGTGGGCATCGAGTACGCGCCACTGGCGGGGGTGACGACTCTGGAGAGTGTTATGCCAGGGACGAAAGTTCGCGCGCGCGGCGCACCCCTGCGCCTCGGCGTCGCGCTCCTGGACCCAAAGTGCTTCGAGGCGCGGCGGTGTTCATAGATCACTCACACATTTGCTGGCATTCATCAATGTAGTCACGGCAACATGCTGGAGCGGTTTGCATGGCGCGTCCGCTGCTTGCAACTGGCCGGCTGCTCGTATTGCCAGCTGGAATCGCCCCTCCCCGCGCCGCTCGTCGCAGGTGCTGGGCGGCCGCGTGGAGCAGGTGGCAGAGGCCTGGGAGACGCAGCAGCGGTATGGCGGGCCCGCCGACCGCGCAGATGCGGTCGATGCGGCCGACCGGCCTCCCCCTTTCCAGCCTTTTGACCCCAAAGTCGAAACGGCAGGCAGGCAACAGCAGGGGCAGCCAGCGCCTCCGGCGTCGGCGGCCGCGGCCGCGGCGAGCGCAAGCGCGGCTCCCGCCGGCGGCGGGCAGGGGCGGCACGGGGGCAGGGGTGCGGCGGTGGCCGAGGCGGCTGCCCCCCCTGGCCTGCGGCACCAGCAGCAACGCGGCAGAGGGTGCCGCGGTGGTAGGTGGGGTCGGCAGCCCCACCAGCCCTACCAGCCCCCTGCCGCCCGTCAGTCTGAGCCTCCTGTGGCGCCTGCTGCAGCGGCAGCGGCTGCGCAGCCCCCGCAGCCCCCGCCGCAGCGGCAGCAGCAGCGACAGCAGCCCGCTGACGCGCAGCCCGGCCAGGCCCTCGCTGCAGGCGGCGGCGGGGCGGCAGCGGCAGGGACCGCGGCCAAGCAGAAGCTGCTGGAGCGGCTGCAGGTGGGTGCAAGCATCGGCGTTCCCAAAGCATGGGGCGCATCAAAAGCGAGCAGGTGTCTTCGACTGCGTGCGCCCGTTGCTCTCGCGAACGCACCCAGCGGAAGCGGCTTTCCCCTCACCTGCTGCGTCGCAGGAGGCTGACAGCCGGGGCGGCCGGGGGAACGGGCGGTTTGGCGGCGGGCGGCGGCGCGGCCGGCGCTTTGAGGAAGAGGAAGGTGCACCGCTGCTGTATTTTTCTCGCAGCTGCATTTGGCACGGCAACAGCCAGCTCACTGCATGCGCCCGCCTGCCCTTGCGTCGAGGTCGGCGCCCGCTGCCCCTGCGCACTCCACGCCGCCCGCCGCACCGCCTGCCCTCCCCACCCTGAGCCTTGCGCTCGCCCCGCACTGCCGCTGCGGTGCCCCAACGCCCGTAGACGACGGAAGCTTGACCCTGGAGGAGTGGGAGGCGCGCCAACGGGGCGGCCGCAGCGCCGCCAGCGGCAGCTACCCCGGCGGCGGCGGGGCCCTGCGCGCCGCCGCCGCCGGCGGCAGCCAGGGGCGGGAGCAGGTGCTGAGCGACGAACAGCTGGCGCGGCAGCTGCAGGTGGGGACCATGCGGATCAGCAGCAGGCGAATTTGCTTGGCGTGCGGGTGTTCAGAGGCATGCAGGTTCAGGTCACGGTTTGCCACCACGCACTCGTAGGCGCAGCTGGACTTGGAGGATTCGGGCTATGCCCGGCCAGGCCGGCAACGCCAGGCGAGTGCAGGCGCAGCGGGTGGGCCAGCGAGTCGTTCAGGAGCAGCGAGTGCATGGCCCTGCGGCACCTGGCAGGCCCCAGGTCGCGTGTGTACTACTAGTAGCAGGCATGGCCGCCCTGAGGCCCGTGCTGCGCTGCGCCGCGCTGCACGCTGCTGTGCAGGGCGGCGCCGCGGCCGAGCTGGTGGCGGGACTGTTCAGCGTGCGGAGCTATGAGGAGGAGGCGGCGGGGCAGGAGCGCGGGCGGGGGCGCGGCCGCGGACGGGGCCGGCGGTACTGACTGATGCCGAATGCCTTTGGCTTTGACTACCTGCATTGTTGCTTGGCAACAGGCGTGGCAGCGTGCGCGGATGACTCAATGCAGGCCTCCTGGGAGGGTGCACGCAGGGCAGCATGCGCACAGATGTGCCGCGCCCAGCGGGCCGGCGCTGCAAGCGCCCGGCCCTCTGGCGCACGCAGCACCGTCACTCCCGCCGGAAGCGGTCGTCCGTCGCGATGGCCTTTATCACCGCCTGATACCTGCCGCTGCGCACCAACACCTCCAGCTCCCGAATCTCCTGCACTGCGCTGGCGCGCTCGTCGGGGTTGGCCAGCCCGTGCCGCAGCGCTGCTGCTGCATCGGCCGTGTCCTCCACGTCAAGACCTAGCGTGCGCAGCAGCGCCACGGACAGCTCCACCCACTCGTCGTCGCTGCACGCCGCCTCTGTGGCCCACGGACGCAAACCGCGGCAGCGCAGAGCGCTGCGCGCGCATCCCGACCGCCAGCGGCGCAGGCCGGGCTGCCAGCATGACTGCTTCTAGCGCGCCTGCAGGGGACACAGGCACAGTGGCATGCAGGGCGTGAGCATGACAATGGCGCTGCAATGGGCGATCTACTTTGGGGCGACCGCAGTCTGGAGACGGCCCCGGATTGGGCGGTGGTGCATGGGCGCGTGCTCCGTTGCCTACCTGTGGCACCCTCCTTCCTGCTTCCCCCTTGCTGTGCTTCGCTGGCATCGCCATCTCTCAGGTCCCACACTGCAGCAGATGTGCAGAGAAGGGCAGCACGCACTGCAGGCTCCCCGCAGCGACCGAGGGGAGTGTCCGCCACAGTTGGGACAGGCTTGTTTCGACTGCCTTGGCTGTTCGCACGGCATTGCGCTGACCCCTGCCCCACACAGCAGCCCTGGTGCGGGGCTGTTTAGCGTGCGGGAATATGCGGAGGTGGCAGCGGCGCGGGGTGCGGGCGGGGGCGCGGTCGAGGCTGATGGTTTTGATCAACGCCACTCAGTCCTGACCGCCAAGCTTGCTGCCCACATTGGCATTGACTGCATGCATGCCTGTCAGAACCGGTGTGCCAGCGTGAGCGGGCGGCTCAACACAGGACCTAAGCGCTCCGGCAGCCCAGCACCACAAGCGGCGCACCGGCGGACGTATGTGCCCTGCGCCGATCGCTGCGCTGTCCTTCTCAGATACCTGTGATCGATATCTTTGAATCCGCGATAAGCCCGTGCCAGCAGCGAGTCAAAGCACTGGGAAGGACTGGGCGCAAGATCCACGATCTCCATCCACCGCATCGCGTTTTAGTGGTATGGTGATGCTGCTGGGCAGCTGGTGCGCCTGCCGGGCGTAGTAGGTCTTACGGCCCATCGGCTGCATGGGGGCGCTTTGCATCCTGTGCTGGGAGCACATGTATGGCACGTCGGCCTGCCTGGCGGTGCCCGGCGACGCTCGGGCGCCGGTGGGATGCGCCTCAGCGACGGCGGCGGCGGCTGCGACTGCTCCCCTGACCATCTTGCCATCTCCGCTGCACTGCAAGCAGCCAGCACAGGGCAAGAGTCGCTGAGCCTCCGCCGCCGTGTCTGCCCCCGTCCCGCCACCACAGGCGCGACTCGCCCGCTGAGCAGCTGGCAGCGCCAGGATGTCTGGCGATGCCAATGGCCAGGTCAAGCCGGGGCTGCGCCACTGCCGGCATGCGAGCCACCTGAACCTGGTCAGCATCCTCAACAACAACCGGTGGGTAGGTGGTGTGGCCTGGCAGCCCTCTTTTCCATGCGGCTGGCGCGGAGGTTTAGGGTCTAGAAACCCCTGTTGCGACGGGCACGGGCAGCTGGCGACAGCTCAGCCGCGAAGGGCCTGTCTCCCGCGCGGCCGAAATGCACCTGCGCCTACCCCGCGCCTTCGACCCCGTACCGCCCTCCCCGCGCCAGGGAGTGGGCGGAGAAGGTGAAGCAGACTGACCCCAATTTCTTCAAGGGGCTGTCCCAGGTGCAGACGCCGCAGTGGCTGTGGTGAGTGGTCCACGTCGGGGGCGGCCGCGGTGGAGAGGAGGGCCTGGCTTGTGCCACGTGTTTCTGGCGCACCTTGCATCTGGGCGTGCTCTGCATGGCGGCACGTGCTCCCGCTGCGCTCGATGGATGGCCCATGCGCTGGCGCCTGCGCCCTTCCCTCCCCTCCTCGCCCTGACCCCACACGCCCCCCAACCCACCCCACCCCCCACCCCCCAGGATCGGCTGTTCCGACTCGCGCGTCCCCGCCAACGAGCTCATCGGCCTCGGCCCCGGTGCGCTTGCCTGCACGCACACACGCTCCACAGCACGGCCCGTGTGCGGCGTGCCTGCGGGCCCGCTCGTGGCTCGTGGCTCGTGCCTCGTCAGCCCCACCCTCCGCCACACCACGCACACCCGCCACACCACGCACCTTGAACCTTTCTTGTTGCAGGCGAGGTGTTTGTGCAGCGCAACGTGGGCAACCTGGCCAACCACCAGGACATGAACGTGCGTTTTTGTTTTTTGTGTGTATTATGCAAAATTTTAATTGTGTGTATTATGCAAATAATTCACCTAACAACAGCATAGCATTTGGCATGAACGTGGGTTTGTCAGCTGCACTGGCCGTTGGCTGGGTTGCTGGCTGGCCGGCTGTCGGCTGGCTGGGCGGTCAGATGGATGCACGAGGGGCGCTGCTGCCGCGCCCAATGCGTGCGAGTCCTGCTGTGGGCGGCAGAGCGCGACCCGGGTGCAAACGCGGGCGCGCCCTCTTCCCGCACCGCTTAAGCACCGCGGCGCGTATCGCCGCGTGCGAGTCATCGGCCCTGCTTTCCACTCCTCCTGGGCATATGACTCTGCATGACTCTGTGCCATCAACAAACAACAAACATACTGTTCCTATCAGGTCATGAGCTGCATGGAATACGCTGTCAGCGTGCTCAAGGTGGGCCGTGGAAACATGTGTTCGTTATGTTCGCGCTGGTTCGCTGTTGCTGCTGCCGCGTGCTTCCGCCTGCTCCGCCAGTGCCAACCAGGCCCTCCTGCCTACGCATAACGCCCGCCTCCTGCTGCTTGACTTCCTTTCCACCCCCGTCGCCCTTTCCTTTCCACCCGGATTTCTTTCTTTCCACCACCCCAGGTCAAGCACGTCATCGTCTGCGGGCACTACAACTGCGGCGCAGTCAAGGCGGCGCTCACGCTGCCCTGCAAGACGCCCGGTGGGCAGGGGGCGGGGCACGCGGCCCTAAACCTTAAGTCCTAAACCCTAGTGGCTGATCGGAGCTCGGCGCGCCCGGCTCCGCCGCCGGGAGCAGCCACCACCGCGGCTCCGCGACGGGCGCTGCCGTGGGCGCGGCGCGACGGGCTGCCTGGGCGCCAGGCCGGCCGGCGCGCCCCTGGCGACCTCTTGTTCCTCCGGTCGGGACTGATTCCACTGTTTGGTTGCCAACATTTGCTCTGATTCCACGCAGGCGTGGTCAACCTGTGGATCAACGACATCCGCGACACGCGCAACAAGAACACGCGCGTGCTGCGCGCGCTCAAGGGTGACGCCCAGGTCAACAAGTGAGCGCGCCTTTAATGGCGCCTGGTCGGCCCGCGCGCCTCCCCGGCCGCCGCGCCCGCTGCGCCGCCGCGGCGCAGCGTCCTGCCCGCGACGGCGCGCCACCTGCGTGCGCGCAGCTGGCGCGCCGCGGGGATTGGGCGCCCGACACGCCCGCTCGCCAAAGCGGCCATGCGCCCTGCCGCGACCGCCTGCCGCGACCGCCTCCCCTGCAGACTGGTGGAGCTCAACGTCATCCGCCAGGTCTTCAACGTGTGCACGTCGCCGGTGGTGCAGCAGGCCTGGGACGCAGGGCAGGACCTGGCGGTGCGCGTTTGAAAGAAAGAATACGCCCTTGGGCGTGGGTTGAGGAAGCCGGCTGGGTGCGGTGCGCGTTTGCATCTCCGCCGATCGCTCGCCGCCGCAGCTGCGCGCGTGCCCGCGCCACGTGCGCCCTGCGGCGCGGACTCTGGCCGCCGTCAGCTGCGCCCGCCTCCCGCTGCTCCCGCCGCGCCCGCCCGCCCAGCGCCCGCCCGCGCGCCGCCGCCGCCGCAGGTGCATGGCCTGGTGTACAGCCTTGAGGATGGGCTGCTGCAGGAGCTGACCAGCACAATCACCTCGCTGGACGACTTTGAGAAGTGAGGCGGGGTTTAGGGTTTAGGGTAGGGTAAACCCTAAACCCTGCGCTGCCGGACCTAGCCTCCGGCGGGGGCAGGCCCGCTCACGACACGCCATCGCTGCTCCCCCCGCCCTCCTGCCGGCGCACGCGTGCCGCCGTGCGTCCTGCCGCTGCAGCTACTTGCTTCGCGCTTTCCTCCAACATCCAACGCACTTTCCTCCCTCCGACATCCAACACGCTTTCCTCCCGCGCCGTGCTCTTCCCTGTACCGTGCTTTCCTCCCGCATGCAGGTACGCCTACGAGAGCGACCCCGAGTTGCGCGACCTCTCCCTCGACGTCCTCGACCACATGAGCTTCGAGCGGCAGGCGCTGCGGTGCGCAGGGGAAGTACGTGTTCTGATTGCGTTGTGGGGTGCTGCAGGGGGGACGGGGAGGCGCGCCGGAGCGGCAGGCACGGCGGTGCGCGTGGGGGTGGGCATGGGCCGACGACGCGTGGCCGTCGGCGCTGCAGGGCGACGGAGGGCGGGGCCGCCGCCTGCCATCGCAGCGCCGTGCCACGCCGCTGAGTTTGCAGCGCAGAGGGCTGCTTGGGTTGCCGCACGCCTGTCCTCGGCCTGCAGCGTGCACAGCGCGCGTCGCTAATGCGCACGCTCCTTCCGCGGTGCCCTTGCAGACGGGTCAGCGCTGTTGCTGTGCCCTCAGGCGACCAATTGTAGGGCCGCCGCAGGCTATCGCCTTCGCACACGTCCACGGCTGTCAGCTAATCGCCCCGCGCTCTGTCCCGCAGCCAGCAGCAGCGCCGGCGGCTGCAAGCACCCGATGCAGCGCGACAACCGAATTAGTGCCCACTGAATTTCAATGCCAAAAGGCAGCCCTGCCGGGCGCGCCGCGGCACCCCGGGTCCCCTGCCGCGGCGCCCCCTGTACCTAGTACCCTCCCAGACTCTCCCCCTTTTGCTCCCAACCGCTCCTCGCAAACAGAATGCCTTTCTGCCCCTGTACGCATTGCCCGTGTGTGTTGAACCAGTGACACACAGAGGAAGAGGGGGGCGGAGCAGCCAGGCGGCAGCAGAGGTGCACTGCTCCCACCGCTGCCATCAACTAGTCACACACCGTTGCAAATGCAAGCGCAACCACACTCACTCACTCAGCACGGCACGACAGGCTGGCACACAAGCACATGAATCACACAGGCTCTCCAGCCTTGATTGGAAGAAGCCGAGTCTCTGAACTTTGCCGCAAGCAGCCACGCTGTGCAGCCACTCAGTCCTCCAGCGGCGCCGCCGCCAGGATGCCCCGCACAATGTGCACGGGCAGCTCCAGGCCCAGCTGCCGCTGCACATGCACCACGCTGAGCGCCAGCGTGCGCAGGTGCCCGCGCGCCGCCGCCGGCAGGTGCGCCACCAGCTGCGCCGCCTCGGCCGGGGAGCGCGCCAGCACGGCGGGCAGGGCGCGCGCGAGGCCGGGGAGCGGGGTGGGCAGCGCTGCCCAGCCCGCGCGGGACAGAGCACGAGTGGCGGCCAGGTCTGTCAGCAGCGCGTGCACCGTCCTGTCGGTTGCCAGGGTGGCGTACTGCGTCCGCATTGCCGTCAGCAGGTCTGAGGCCAGCTGGGCCGCCGAGGCCGTGGAGCGCTCCAGCAGGAGGCGGGCGGTGTCGAGGTGGGCATGATAGGCGGCGATGAACAGAGGCGACCAGTCACAGGCCGTCCTGCGCTGCAGCGCCTCGGGCGCAGTCCCCAGCAGCAACTCCGCCGCGGCCGTGTTGCCGTGGAAGGCTGCGAAGAAGAGGGGGGTCTCCCCATTTGCCGTGCTGGCCTGCGCCGACCCGGGCGCCGCCGCCAGCAGCATCTCCACCACAGCCGCGTTCCGCGATCTGCTGGCCGCCTGGTGCAGCGGCAGCCAGCCGCGCTGGTCGGCCGCCGATGCCGCTTCGGGCGCAGCCGCCAGCAGCAGCCCGACGGGGGCGGCGTGGCTGCTGCAGCAAGCCGTGTGCAGCGGCAGCAGCCCGCACATGTCAGTTACCATCGCATCCCCAGGTGACTCTGCCAGGATGCGCTGGATGGCGGCCACGTCTCCTGCCCATGCCGCCCTGTGCAGCTCAGTCGCCGCACCTTCTTCCATGGCGCCTTCTTCCATGCCGGCAGTGCGGCGGCGAGGGTAGCACATTGCCAGTGTCGAGCCGCGAGTGGCGCACAGCCGAGCCCCCCTGAGCAAGCAGGCCCCTCCTAAGCAAAAATGCAATGCATCCCTGCGGCACATGCTCCCAGCGGAGGGGAACGAACCCCGGGCGCAAGGTGCGGTTGCGCCGCCGCTGGCCTCGCGGGCGGGTGTTGGGGGGAGCGGGAGCGGGCGGGACGGCTGGGCAGTGACAAAGTCGCCTCACCCTGCTCCGGCCCTGCAGACTCCCACAATCAGTGGAGCAGCGGCAGATGACAGCACGATCACTAGAGGGTCTCGCTTCGCTGGGCCTCCGAATGCCTGCTCGCGCAGAATTGCGAGATATCGACTGTGAGTCGAACGAACTAGAGACTCGACGGGTTTGAGGGGTCATCCATGAGCGGCAGGGCCTGAAGACGGGCCGCCTGCCCGCCACTCTGCCGCCCACCGCTCCGCCTCGCCCAACGCTCACCCGACACCCGACACCCGCTGCCCACCCCATCTCTTGAGCTAGCGTTGAGCATCTTATTCCCACACCTGCACCTGCGCTCAAGCTGACATTTTGGAGTGCAGTGCAGCAATGGTGCACGATCTACAGCCAGTTGTTTGCAGTAGTTGATTTGTAGTGCGAGCGGGGACTGCTGCTATGAAACAGCACCGGCGCTGTCTGGCGCCGCCTGGCCTGCGGCATTGCATCGATTGCAGGTGAGTAAACATTGGCAGTGCGACGCAGATGGCCCGGCCACTGAGGAGGAGAGGCAACAGGTGGTGCACACACTGCTGGCCGACCTGGCAGCCCGCAGCGCGCTGTCGCCTGCCGACTGGGCGGCGCTGACCACCCCCTGCGCCAGCTTGGCGCACGCCCTGCCCGCTGTGCTGACGCGCTGCCCGGCTGATGCGGCACAGCTGGTTGCGCACCTGCCGGCTGTGGCACGTGGCCGCCTGCGTGCTCTGGCATTGAGCCTGACGCGGTAGCAGCGGCGGCTGGGCCTGGAGCTGCCCGAAAGCGTCGTGAGGCGCATCCTGGTGGCGGCGCCAGTGGAGGAGGAGGCAGAAGCAGCAGCACTGGACAAAGAGCAGCAGGTGGAGCACAGCACCGATGGGAGCAACGGCAGATGGAGATGCGGAGAGCTCTGATGAGAGGAGCAGCGGCACCTGCAACAATCAGTCTAATGTGATGAACCATGGTCAGTATGCATCGTGGTGAGTGCTCTGCTCCAAACTTCGTTTGGTGTCATGTGAGCACAATGCAGGCAGAACACCTCCGGGGCCAGGAGAGGCGATGATGCCAGGCACATCTTTTCTTGCCGCCAGCCGGCGCAGTGCAGCTGGTTTCGGACAGCGTCCCCCGCCACTCATTGGCTTGCAGACTTTGCAGCCATGTGGTTGAGCGGCCACGGCGCTGCATCTGGCTATGGGCAGGCCGGCGCATGCAGCTGGTGGATCGGGGCCGGTGCGGCGGGCCTTCTGGCGCCTCCACCCATGGCGCCGACCACCTGCATTTTAGCTGGCTTCGATCCTTTCCTATCCTTTCAGCATCACTTGCAATCTTCGCTCCAGAATTCGAGACAGCACGAGTCAATCTCACGATCGCTGTTGCGCACAGCAGGCAGCGGCCAATCTGTCCCAAACCCCAAGAGCGGGACTTAGTGCAGCCAGCGAGCGGGGACGTAGGCCTGAGGGATGGCTGCAGCGGGCGGTCGGGCGGGGGCGGCGGCGGACACCGGCACGAACCCCACCGCCGGCAGTGTCGGTGGAGAGGCTGGCTTTGTCACCCACTCTGGCCAGTGCCACTGCGGCGCCGTCGAGTTCGAGTTTGATGGCAGCCGCGACCTGCTGGCCTGGGAGTGCGACTGTGAGCACGAGGGTGCTGGGGCTCCGATACGCCGGCGCAATGGCAGCCACCGCCCGCCCCCCCGCCCGGCCTGCCTCTATGCCGACGCTCCTCCCCACTGCCGCACTGCGCCGCCGCGCAGGCTCGGTGTGCAGCATGCGGCGCAACACGCACGTGATTGTGCCGGCCACCCGCTTCCGCCTGCTGCGAGGCGCGGATGCGCTCACAACGTACCAGGTCGGCGGGCGCTGCCGGTGTGCCGCCTGCCTCACGGCAGTAGATAAACCGGCATAGAGCAGACTTGAGTCCCAGAGCTGCGCTGGAGGCCGTGCTGCATCACGCACACAGGCCGTGCGCTGGCACGGCGCCCGCCGCGCTGGTCGTGCGCGCGGCAGCAATCTTGCGCTCATTGCACTGCTGCTGTGCTCCCAACCAACCAACGCATGCTGTCACTCTCCCCCCACCCTGCGCTGCAGTTCAATACAATGACGGCGCGGCACTTTTTCTGCTCCAGGTGGGCGCCTGGCCTGTGGCCCGTGGGCAACGCGCCAGGCACCGGCCGCGGCGGCGCGCGCCGAGGCGATGCGTGCACGAGCGGCACGGCGCTGCCGCAGAGCTGCCCGCGCCCTCCTGCTGCGGAGAAGAGCGCCCGCCCCTCCCGGCCCTGTCTGCGCTTGTCCTGACCCTCCTGTCCACCCCATCCCACCCTATCACACACACACACACACACTTTCCCACCCCCCATCCCCCACACACCACACCACCACCCCTCGGGCGCAGGTGTGGCATCTCGCCCTTCTACCGGCCCCGCAGCAACCCGAGCGGCTTCGCAGTCACCGTCTGGTGCATCGCCAGCGCGCCGCGCACCGTGCGCAGGCGAGGGGGCCGCGGGGGGGAGGGGGGGGGGAGATGCGCTTTGCGCTTGCGCGAGGCCAAGCGCCTGCTGGAATCAGTCGCCAGTTGTGAGGCATTTGCCACCATTGCAGCAGTGGAACGGAGCGCGGAGCGGTGGCCGTACCTCAGACGGAGTGCAGACTGCTGTGTTGTGGCCTCTCCTGCCTGCGCTCCCGCCCGCAGTGTCACGGTGCGGCAGATCGCCGGCAGCAACTGGGAGGAGGCGGTGGCGGCCAGCGGCATCCGCGCCCTTGGCTGAGCGGCGGCAGGCGCCGGGAGCGCGAAGATGCAGCAGCTGGCCCCGCCTGCCGCTCAATCCGACGACGCGCGGTGGCAGCTCGTGGGTGCAGCGCCGGATCAGCAGGGGGGAAGAGGAGAGCGGCACGACGCGATCGCAACTCGCGAGTGGCGGCGTCCGCGCAGTTTTCCATGATCTTTATTGCGTTCCTAGCCAGCATTTTTGCCAGTGCAACTTAGGCTGGATGCGTGCCTGCCAGGCGGCGCTTCAAACTGCTGCTGGCTGTTGCGCCCCAAGCGGCGACAGTCGCCGACCAGGATGGCTGGACGCCGCTGCATTGTGCCGCGGGTGACGGCCGCGCAGCTGTGCTGGAGCTGTTGCTAGCTGCTGCGCCTGATGCGGAGCGAAGCAGATCGAATGTTGGCAAGACGGCCCTCCGCATGGCGGCCATCAGCAGCCACCTCCCCGCCGCCCCATGACAGCCCCTCCTGTTGAAGCGCTCGGCGGCACTGCCAGCTCAGCTGATCGCCGACCTGTTGGCAACCATGCACGACGTATTCGGGCTGGCAAATTGGCGGGTCACTCAGGAGGAGAGACAGGAGGTTGTGCACGCGCTGCTCGCCGACCTGGCCGCCCGCTGCGCGTTGTCGCCCACCGACTGGGCGGCGCTGCCCACCCCCTGCGCCGGCCCTGCCCGCTGTGCTGGCGCGCTCCCCGGCCGAGGCGGCGCAGCTGGTGGCGCACCTGCCGGCGGAACAGCGCGGCGCCTGCGCGGTCTGGCATTGAGCCTGGGGCTTGCGCAGCGGCGGCTGGGCCTGGAGCTGCCGGAGTGCATCGTGTGGCGCATCCTGGTTGCAGCGTCGCTGGAGGGCTGAGCGGCAGCACTGCTGGAGGGCTGATAGCGGCAGCACGGCACGCACGGAAGCGATGGAACTGGATGTCATTGGCTGGGTGTGAGCACAGGAGGCTGTCCCTGCAGATACTGGCGTAAGACTACTTAGCATTGCGGCAACAGAGCTGTGGCAGTACGGTCAGCCTGCGCGCAATCCAGAGCCGCGGAATGCGGAATGCAGCCGAGAATAGCATACATTGCAGGCGCCGGTCGTGACACACACAACACAATTCAGCAGGCTGGGAGATGCTTCACTCTGCATGGCACGCCGCGCCGATGGGCATGGCGGGCAGCCCTGTGCCTGGGCCAGCCTGGCCCGCCAGCAGATTGCCGATTGGCCGCAGGCGGCAGCTCTGCGTCTGCACTGGGGCGTCATCGGCGCTGTCGCCCTCCCCTTCGCCGTCCGCTCCCAAGCCCCCGCACCGCGGGCCCCAGGGCGAAGGGGAGTTGGCGGCGGTGCCGGCCTGGCTGCCTGGCCTGCGCGGCAGGGGGGTGCGGGAGCGCTGGTGCGCTGGGACGCTGGCGTGGCGGCGCATCCCTCTGCCCAACAATTCCACATGCAGCCGTGCACCAACGCACGTCAGCGCATTGACGCTGCTGCGGTACTGCGTCTCCAGCCGCGTCAGCCGCTGTCGCAGGCGATCGATCGCCGCGTCCCGCGCGCGCAGCTGGCCCTGCGGCGTCGGGGGAGTGTGGTGGGGGCGCGCGAGCAGTGGGCCGCCAGCAGCGCATGCGGCGAAGCGTCACAGGCATCCGTTGCCGCCGGGCATCCAACTATGCGAGCCCACCCGACCTCCTGTAACCTTTCTGGGGAACCCCTAAACCCTAAACGCTAACCCTAAGCCGGCCCGAGAAGGACAGAGGGCCAGGACAGTTGCGGCAGGACAGAAGGCCAGGCAGGGTGTGGGCTGCCCCCCCCCCCCCCCCCCCCCCCCCCACCCCCCCCCCCCCCCCCCCCCCCCCCCCCCCCCCGGGGGCTCCCCCCCCCCCCCCCCCCCCCCCCCCCCCCCCCCCCCGGCACCCGCCGCGCCCCCCCCCCC
>PCFQ01000077.1:662683-673668 GCA_003063905.1 Chlorella sp. A99 | reverse complement strand
GGGGGGGGGGGGGGGGGGGGGGGTGGGGGGGGGGGGGGGGCGCCCCCCCCCCCCCCCGCCCCCCCCCCCCCCCCCCCCCCCCCCCAAGCCTCCCCGCCCACGCACCCCACGCCCCGCCGCCGGCCAGCCCACCTTGCGATCCCAGTCCACCGAGGAGCCGAGCCGGCGCAGCTGCCCGGTGATGGTGTCGCCGTACTGGCGCACCCAGGCCCACACCTCCTCCAGGAATGCCTCCCGCCCTGCAGACTCGGGCGGGTGGACAAGGGGGTGGGGTGGGTGGGTGGACAAGGGGGTGGGTTGTGTGTGTGCATGTGTGGTGGTGGGTGGGGGTGGGGGCGCGGCGGCGGGCCGCATGGCGGCGCACGAGAGATGGCGGGCCACACGGCGGTGCGCGCGGCGGGCTGCCGCCGTGGGGGGAGGCTCGGGCGGCGCTCTCACCCAGGTCGTGCCGGGTCTTGCCCCGCTCCCGCGCGATCTTCTTCTCAACCACCGTCTGCGCAGGGGGCACAGCGCAGTGGGGCGCACGGGGTGTCATGCGGTGGGGGAGGAGGGGAGTGAGAGGGGAGGAACCGGAGCCATGGGCAGCCCCGCGGGGGCGGCGGCGGCGGCGGGGCGAGGCGCGGCCGCCGCGGCGGCGCCCGCAGCGGCCCCCGAGCCCCTGCCGTCCGCCCTCCGCGCCCTGCCTTCCCCGGCCGGCCGCCGTTCCCGCCCGCGCCTGTGTCGCGATGCCTGCGTGGTCGGTGCCGGGCACCCAGAGCGTGTTGTACCCGCTCATGCGGCGCCAGCGCACTGCGCAAAGTTTTGGGTGGGTTGGGTGTGTGGATGGGCGGGTAGGCGGCGGTGGAGGGGCCCGCCAGGTCGCCCTGTGGGGCCCCCACCCCTCCCCTCCCCTCCCACCCCGCCCCACCCCACCCCACCCCCTCCCTGGGACGCACCGATGGTGTCCTCCAGCGCGTTTGTCAGCGCGTGGCCGATGTGCAGGCTGCCGGTGACATTGGGGGGGGGGATGACGATGACAAAGGGGGGCTTGTCTGCCCGGCAGGCAAGGGGTGGGGTGGGTGTTTGTGTGTGTGTGTGTGTGGTGATGTGGTCTTAGGTGGGGGGTGGGGGTGGCAGAAGGGGCCGAGCAGAGGGGGGCCGGGGGCGGCAGGGGGAGCATGAGCGGCGGCGAGCCCCAGCGCACCCTCAACCCGCCCAAACTCTTGCCACCCACCCCCGCAGCGCCCGGCCCCCGCCCCTCCCCGCCCTCTCGTCCCCCTCTCTTCATTTTGCTCCTCACCAGACTCCATGTCAGGCTTGAAAAAGCCGCGCTTCTCCCACCAGTCGTACCTGGGGCAGGCGCCGGGGGAGGGGGCGCGGTCGCGCGCAGCGGGGGAGGGCCGCGGCGCGGCGCGGCGCGGCGGCACCGGCGCGCGAAACCAGGCGGGGCGCGGGCGCGGGCGCCGCTCGGTCGACAAACAACAGAACAGGGTTGCCCGCTGGAAAGAGGGTAGGGACCCACCAGCCAGCCTCCACCGCCTTGGGCGCGTAGCCCTTGGGCATCTCCCCCGGCAGCGCTTTCCGCTCGCCCGCGGGCGTGGCGGCCGCAGCCTGCGGCGCGCGGGGCGGCGGGACGCGTAGCGTGGGGTTGCGGCGTGGGCAAGGCGAGGCGCGCGCGACCGCGGCGCGCAGAGGACGCAGGCGCGGGCGGCGCGCGCGCCTCGGGGGTGGGCCAGGCACGGGCTGCGCGCGCCCCGCCCCCGCGCCGCACCTGCACCCAGGCCTCGGCCTCGGCCGCCTCGGCCGCGCGCTTGGCCTCCGCCTCGGCCTTCTTGTCCGCCTTCTTGGCGGCGCCGCCTGGTAGGGAGGAGGAGGAGCAGGCAGGAGGAATGGGTCGACGCGAGGGAAACAAGCGGGCGGCACGAGGGCGCCGAGCGACGGCGCAGAGGCTCGCCTCGGGCGCAGGCCACGCGCGCGGCTGCGAGCAGGCGCGGCGCGCCGGCGGCGGCGCGGGCGCCGAGGGAGCGCGGGGGGCGGCGCGCCAGCGCGGCCCCGCCCCGCCCCGCCTCACCCGCGCCCGCCTGCTTGGCCGCCGCCGCCGCGGCCTTGGCGGCGGCCTTGGCCCTCTTGGCCTCCTTCTCCGCGAGCTTGGCCGCCTTCTTGGCAGCCTTCTCTGGGTCCAGCTCGGCCGCTTCGCTGTCGCCCTGCTGCTCCTGCTGCTCCTGCTGCTGCTGGCCGTCTGCGCGGCGGGGGCCAGGGGGGGGGCGGCGGAGTCGCGCACGGCGCCGTCGCGCGCCCGGAGCGGAGAGGCGCTTCAGCCAAGCACGCACACGCAGCGAGGGCCCCCCCACCCCACCCCACCCCCCCACCCCACACCCACCCCACCACCACCTACCCGCGCACCCCAAACACACCTTCGCCGCCCGCCTTGCCCTTCTTCTTCTTCTTCTTTCCTCCTCCCTCGGCCGGCTCTGCTGGCTCGACCCAAGCGGTGGGGTCCTGGCACAGGGAGACGCGGCCTGCACTCATGAAGGGGGGAGGGGCGGCGCAGCCAGCGCCGCCTCAGCAGCGCGCGCAGCGCAGCGCAGCGCCTCTCCTGTCCCACCTCCCACGCGCCGCCCCCGACTCTCGTCCCCCCATGCGTCCCCCGTGCAGCCGCAGCGGCGGCGGCGGCGGCAGCACACGCATAGCAGCAGCAGCGGCGGCAGCAGCGCCCCAGGCCGGGTGTCTGTGTAACTATGACATAGGTTGGTGCGTCACGCGCGGCGGCCGCCAGGGACTGGCGGCACGAACCGCTCACCAAGAGTGGTGTCTTCACCCACCGGCGGCCCTCCCCAGTGCTTTCCCGCCCGCGGGCCCCTTTCCAGCTCGGCCACATGCAGCGAACGCTGCGTGCAACGCTGCCACACACACACACACCTTCACCCCCCACCCTCGCGCCACCCCACCCAACCCCACCCCCACCTCCACTCCCGGCCACCTCACCCACCCGCCGCTCACCCAGCACGGCTGAAAACTGCGGCAGCGCCGCCGTCGTCTGGAGCCAGGCGGCGACGGCGCCGTACCGCGCCTGCGTCGCCTGCCCCAGCACCGCCTGGAAGAGCGCCACCAGGCTGCTCAGGACTGCGGCGGAGGGAGGGGCGGAGGGAGGGGGGGGACCAAAGGGCGCGGTCGGCATGTCTGTGCACAGATGGGGGACTCGAGAGCAGCGGAAGAAAAGCTGCGGCTGTGTAGTAGTGTCTCGCTCGGCGCGGCATGCGTGCAGGTGTGCTCGGGCGTGCATATCCAGCGGTTCAGCAGCGCCCGTCAGGGGCGTCAGAAGCAGAACTGGCATGAACTGGACGGGTGTCGTCATCGCACGTGCACGCAGGCGGCGCTGGCCTCCCAACTGCCAGCCTCCCAACTGCTGGCCTCCCAACCGCTGGCCTCCCAACCACAACGTGGATGCCCGCTGCGGCCCACCTGCGACGTCCGCCAGGCTCACGGCCTGGCCGGCCAGAAACGGCGCGCCGCCGAGCCGCTCCTGCAGCTGCGCCAACGCCGCCTCCACAGCCCGCGCCGCTGCCGTGCGCGCCTCGGCGCCCGCGTCGTGGCAGGTGGGCGGCAGCCAGGCCGCCGCCGCTTCCTCGATGCTCGCGGCCAGCGCCAGCCAGCAGTCGACCTCGGCGGCCGCAGCAGAGGGGTAGAGGTCGCTGCCGGCGCCGGCGCCCGCCACTGCAGCGCGCGCAGGCACGGCACCGGTCGGCGGTGAGAGCAGCCAAAGCAGCAGCGGCAGCACTACCCACAACGCGGCAGGCGCTCCCGCCGCCTGCCGCCCGCCGCCCGCGCGCTCGCACACCGTAGCGCCCAATGGCCGCCGTGCTGTGCACCTTGCCTCCGTCCTCAGTGAGCAGCACGGGCTCCTGGGAAGCAAGAAGAAGAGGACATGTGACATCTCAATGCACGCAGGGCCGGTTCGGCGATGTGTGGTGGCGGCCGGCCGCCATGGCGGCCCGTGCGACAGGGGCAGCAGGCGATGCCCCACCTTGAGGTCAGCATCCGCCTGGACCGCCAGCTTAAGATTGCTGAACTTGGCGGCAATCAGGGCCACCGCCTGGCCCGAGTGGCCTGGCGGGGCGAGCAGGGAGGCCATGGCAGCCCGATCAGGCGAGTTCGATTGCACGCGCGGTGCGTTTGGGCATGCTTGAGGGGCTGCCCAGCTTGCAGAGAGAGGCGGTAGACCACGGGAACTGTGGCCACTCGGGAGCGCTCCTGCCCCCTTCCAACACACGCAGCAGAGGATTCAGAGGCCTGGAAAGCGCGACGCGCGGCGCATTGCGGGGAGCAGGCAGAATGCAGGCCGCAGCGCTCAAGCCAGGCGTGCATGTCTTCAGCAGCAGCCGCTCCAGCTTCAGCGGTGTCACGCAGCAGCTGGCGAGGCTCCAAATCAGCAGCCGGCCGGCCCAGCCTGCCCGCCTATCGGTCCAGGGTGAGTCCAAACTGCCTGGCACGCGGGACGCCGCAGCCCTAGGACGTCCAGGACGCTGCCGAGCGCGCGCATGGGGCGGCGCAGTGGGGCCCGCCTCGAGGACCGCCGCCGCCGCCCCCCACCGCCGCCCTGCCTCCCCCATTCCCTACCCCCCTGTCGCGCAGCCAGCCGCGTGTGTGACCTCACCGGCAAGCGTGCCAACAACGCGTACGTGGTGACCTTCTCCCACAAGCGCAACAAGAAGCTGCAGCAGGCCAACCTTCAGTACAAGAAAATTTATTGGCCGGAGGGGCAGCGGTGAGGACTGGGACCGGGGCAGAGGCAGCGCCTGTGGAGCAGCGGGGCAGAAGCGCTGCGGGAGGCGCGGCGGAAGTGTGTGCAAGGGGGGAGGGAGGGCAGCTGGACGGCAGTGGAAACCGTGGCGAGCGCGGCGCGCAGCGAGGCAGCGTGTCCGCCGAAGTGAGAGGAGGGACAGCGGGAGAATGGCACCGCGGCACAGCCTCCGCAGCCTCCCATGTCGCGCGGCGGCGGCAACGGGGGCCTGCGCCTGCTGTGTGCTGCGCACGCGTGCCGCCGCGCATGCCGACGCGCTCCCCCGCCCCCCTCCCCCCCGCCCCCGCAGCTGGGTCAAGCTGCGCGTCTGCACCAAGGCGCTCAAGACGGTGGAGCGCAAGGGGCTGGACGCGATGGCCAAGGAGGCGGGGATCGACCTGTGGAAGCTGCCGTACGAGGACGCGCGGCCGCAGCGCCTCGAGTGGCTGGCGGCCCGCGAGCTCGTCACGCCGCCCAAGGCCAAGAACCCGCGCGAGATGAAGAACACGGAGAAGCTCGCCGCCTCGCGCAAGACCCCCCTCGTCGCACGCTACGTCAGCGGCAAGGTCGCCCTCGTGCGCGGCCCCGCGCCCGAGTGAGGCGCAGCGGCGTGGCGCGGCGCGGCGGCGCGCGCCGCCGCTGCATGTTTTCAACGCGGCTGCCTGCGCTGCCCTGTGGCGCGCGCTGTGTGACCGTGCTTCGGGTGTGCGAGTGAGAAGAGGGAGAGAGGGGCGGGGAAGGCGAGGGTTTCCAGGGTTTCTAGGGCACGCGTGGCGAGCAGGAGAGCGGCGCTGGGGCATTTGGCAGCGGCGATGCAATCAGCTGGCAAGCTCATTTTTCGCTCTCAGGTTTCTCGTCGCCCGTCGACGGTCTGATTACCCTGCAAATTCTGCTGCGCGTCCTGAACGCCGCCCCGCGGCTTACCCGGAAACCGGGCCTCCCCCGCTTGGGGGCGTCTGGCTCGCCAGTGCGGTGCCGTCTAAGCGCCAGGCAGCGAGGTGGGCAAAGGGCGCGTGTGACTATGTCGGGTTGGCGTGTTCAACCTGAACACCCCCAGCGCTTGCCTGGGCGACATGGCGCTGCGCGGTGGAGCGATGGGGGCCTGGGTCGTGACCTGCAGCTGCCCGCCTTCCCGCCGCCACACGCGTGTCCTCCACTGTCGCTGGTACGGCCGTAGCACGACGCGGCTGTTGCCTTTGCACTGCCACCGTCTGTGCCAAGCAGGCCCCGGACAAGGCGGCCTGCAGCCAGCATGGCCTACTCGCCGCGCGCGGCCGACGGTCACGGCGGCGGCGGCCGCACCGGCGGGCGGTACGGCTCCACCTTTTTCGACACGCAGCGCACGATATACGTGGGCAACCTGCGATTTGAGACCCGAGAGGACACAATCAAGAAATTTTTTGAGGGATACGGCCCCGTGACCGCCGTCAAGGTCGGTGGGAGGGCGCGGCGGGCGCGGGGGGCGCGGGGGGCGCGGGGCACGCACGCGCCGCAACCGCCCATGACGCATACGCCGCCCGCCCCGGCCCGCCCGCCGGCGGCGCGAGGGCGGCGCATGCGCCATGCGCGCGGCGGCGCCCGCCTGCCCTGCGGCCCGCAGCGCGGCCACGCGGCGCGCCTCGCGCGCCCCCGGCCCGCCCCGCCCGCCTATGGGCGGTGCCACGGCGCTCACGAGGCGCTGCGTGCACCTTCCATCACATGCGGTGCTTGGGTGCTGCGTTCCGACGGCGATGCTGCACTCTCCCGCCCCCCCGCTCCCACGGCCGTGCACTGCCCACCGCCCGCCACTGGCCCGCGCCCCCTCCCCCTCTCCCCGCCCTGTCCCCCTCCCTCCCCGCCCTCCTCCCCTCAGCTGATATACGACAAGGAGACCGGGCGCAGTCGCGGCTACGGATTTGTTTCATTCGAGGACGAGCAGGACGCTAGGTGGGGGGAAGATGGGGCGCCCTGCCGCCTCTGCCGCGCGCGGCGCCCCCTGCCGGCTCCGAGCTCCGCGCCCAAGCACCCTGCGCTGCGACCCCTCCCTCGTCCGTCCCCCCCCCCCCCCCCCCCCCCCCCCCCCCCCCCCCCCCCCCCCCCCCAGCGACGCCCTGCACGACGCGAACAACCGCGAGCTCGACGGAGGTCGCATCCGGGTCAACAGCGCGCGCGGGCCGCCCGGCGGCACCACCGACCGCGGAGGCTTTGGCGGGCGGGGGCGCGGCAGGTGGGCGGGGCGGGGGCGGGGGCGGGCAAGCGGCGGCCGGCGTTGGGTCGTGCGCGCCGGGCGTCGCGCTGACGTGTGCCTGGCAGGTGCAGGCAGACAGACAGACTAGACCGCGTTCCGTGCATACCCCATGCGTTACGCTTGCCCATGCGCTATTTGCTTTTCGATGGCAGCAGCCTGAGCCTTGTGCGGTGGCAGCAGCCTGCGCTATTTCCAATGGGGTTGCGTCGCCCACCCTCGCCCTGGCCTGCCTGCCTGTGCCGTCGGCCGTGGCCGTCCACCCACCGCTCCAATGGCCGCTGGTTTCAGCGAGGCGCCTGTTACGGTTGTTGGTGCCGTGGTCCTTACCGCGGCAGCGCGGCCTTTGGCCGTGCCACCACTTGTGCTGTTTCGCCGGCTCTGGCGGCGCCGCGCCTCCACGTCCCTGCGGAGCGTCGTCCGGCGCCGCGCGCCTAGACACACGGGGCTACCAGCCGACCCTCGTTCCCTGAACTTTCAGCCTCAGTCTGAGACCGCCTCAAAACTATTACCACCGACTACTACTACTAGCTCCTAGGGAGCTCTCAGCGGCGGCGGCGCCTCTCCGCCGACCCGGCTCCGATCTCCCGCGCCGGCCGCTCCACGCCGCGCGCCGCCGCGCACCGCCGGCTCCCTCCCCCCTCTCTCCCCCCGCAGGGGCGGCTTCGGCGGCCCAGCCCGCTACAACAGCGGCGGCCGCGGCGACTTTCGCGGCGGGCGCTACGGCGATCGCTGCGCCTCCCCTGGCCGCTACTCGCCCCGCGGGCGCAGCCGCACGCGCTCGCGCAGCCGCACCCCCGTAAAGTGAGCGGCGCTGGGGGGGCCGCGCGCGGGCGGGGGCCGCGTTGCATTGGCGCGGTGGCTGACCGGCCAGCCGGCCGGCGGCGGCTGGCGCTGACCTTTCGCCGAGCGTCGCCTTGCGCCGCACGGACCCACCCCCCTCCCGCTCCCTGCTGCCGCTCCCCCCCACCCAACCCCGCCCACCCCCACCCCCCACCCCACCCCTTCCCCCGGCCAAAGGCGCTACAACGCGCCGCCTTCCGAGGGCGGCGGCGACCGCAAGCGCGCGCGCCGCTACTCGTCCTCGCGCTCGCCCTCCCGGCCCCCCAGCCGCGACCGCGGCGCGCGCCACTCCAGCCCGCCGCCCCGCTCCCCCTCCCGCGACCACGGCCGCGGCGGCTGCTCCAGGTCCCCCCTTCACGATGCCGCCGAGGCGTGCGGCCGCGGCGGGGGCGCGGCGCCCGCGCCGGCGCCGGCTCCCGCGCCGACCTCACAGCCCGCGCCCGCGCCGGCCACGCAGCCTGTTTCCGAGGCGACGCCGCCGGCCGCGTCGCCGGCAGCGCCGCCGGCGGGCGGCGCCGCCGCCGCCACGCCCGCGAGCGGGGGCGTGGTGGGCGGGGGCGCCAAGCCCCCGCCCACCACTGAGGCCGTGCGCAAGGAGCTTCTCCGCCTGCCAAGCTGGAGGCGGACCTCACAGCCCGCAACAGGGCTCTGGAAGGTGGGGCACGGCGGCGGGGGCAGGGGGGCGGGTGGGTGGGGCAGGGTGGGGGGGAAGGGGGGTGGGGGTGGGGGTGTGCAGCCAGCGGCGGTGGGGCGCATGCACTCTGCAGGCAGGGCCGCTGCCTCTCCCCTGGCCCCTTGCCTCGCCCCTGGCTCCGGCCCTCTCCAAGCACCCTGCTCCTCCCGCCTCCTCGCCTGCCGCTGGCAGAGGAGCTGCGACGCGCGAAGGAGGACGCGCACGCCGCGCATGAGGACGCGGCCGCCGCGCATGAGGACGCGGCCGCCGCGCATGAGGATGTGGCCGCCGCACAGGCCACGCTGGCAGAGCGCGACGCCGAGCTGCACGGGTGGGGGAGGGGTTGGGGGTCGCGCGGCGGCGGCGGCGGCAGCCCAGGGCGTGCCGAGCCGCCGAGCTGTGTGCGTTTGCCGCGCCTGGCGGGCTGGGGACAGCACCCGCACACGTTGCTGACGGCGGGGGAGTGCGCTGCATCCGCTGCTCCGTTGCTCCGTGCGCAGGCACCGCCGCTGGCTGGCCGCGCTGAGCGACGCGGCGGCGCGCGCGGCCGGCGGGCGCGCGGCCGCCGCCGCCGCACAAGCAGAGGCCGACCGGCGGGCGGGCGAGCTGGCGGGGCTGGCGCAGGAGGTGGCCGCCTTCCTCGACGACGCGCGGTGCGGCCCCGGCTGCGTCTGCGGGGCTGTGGGGTGCCTGGATCAGCCGGCGCGGTGTGTGCGCGCCCGCGCCGCCGCCGCACGTGCGAGACCCCCTCGCCCCCCCTCGCCCCGCGCGTGCCGCAGGGAGCCGGGGCGCGGCAACGGCGGCGCGCTGGCCGACGGCGACGGCGCGGCGGCCGCCAACGGCGCGACGCGCGGCGGCGGCGAGGACGAGGACGCGGCTTGGGAGGCGCTCGCGCACAGCATCCAGCAGGGCGAGCGCGCGGGGGACGGTGGCCGCGAGGACTCGGGGCTCCAGGCCGCGATGCAGGAGGCGGCGGCAGGTGGGTGCGGGGCCGGGCGCGCCAGCGCGCCCGGGGTGCTCGCCCGAGAGGCGGGGTCCCGCGGCTGGGCATGCGCGGTCGGGCGGCTGCTGCTTCGGACCGGGCCGACCCGTGTGCCCGCTGCGTGCTGGCCCCGCAGGTGAGGCGGGCAGCTGGCACCAGGTGGCATGACCGGGGTGCAGACGTGGCGGCAGCGGCAGCGGCGCCCCAGGATGGCTAGGATTGTTGCAAGCTGTGCAGCCCGGCAGTGGCGCCGCGCCTGCCTGTAATACTCGAGCACTGACAAGCATTTTAAAAACAGTTGCACACAACAGGTTAGATGTCCATGTGTCCAAGAGGAGACATGGGGGGCACGAGGCGCAGTGGAGCGAGGGGCTCTTGGGCGTGGCGGCGGGCGAGGGCAGGGCTGGATGGCAGTCAGTGAGGGGGGCGGGCTGAAACCGATCACGGACGGCGGGGGTGCATGGGGCGAAATAATCGAAGAATGTGATGGGTGGTTGAGGAGTGTGCGGCGCTCTGGAGGGGGCTCTCGGTGGTCGGTGCTGTGCCGTCCTGCTGCTGCCGCGTGCTCCGGCCGCTCGGCTGCTATCTGCTGGTGTCTGTGCAGCCGCGCAATGGGCGCCGGCTGCCAATCAAAACTTCAGGGGGTTCTGCTGCTGCTGCTGCTGTTGCTGGAAAAAGGCGGGGGCGCAAAACGGCGGCCCCGGGGAGGGTCTGTCAGGCGGTCAAGCAGTGCTGCGTGGGGGCGGCCCGCCTGGCGGCGGGCGCAGGCGAGGGGGAGGGAGCGCCGCTCACGCGGCGGGTGGCCGCGGAAAAGGCCCGTCGCCCGCCACTGCGAACCGGCGCAGCGGTGCTGCGCCGGGGCCTCAGGGACAGCCGGCGCCCCAGGTGGTGCCGGGGGCACAGGGCATCTGCACCATGCCGTTGGGCGTGCACCAGTTGTACATGTTGGGATTGCCTGCAAAGGCAGCAGGGGGAGCGGCAGGCGGGGGGGCGCTGAGACCGCAGCCACAGATCAGGCGGGAGAGCTCGACGCGGGCCAGGGCTGCTGGCTAGGGTTTTAAAACCCAGGGGGCAGTGCAGCATGCACTGCCGGCGCCCCTCCTTTTCTCCCCTCTCCTGCGCTCCTGCTCCTGGTAAGAGCGCACCCGGAACAGGGCTGAAGCCCAGCGGGCTGCAGGTGTTGGCCGGCGGGTGGGCGGAAGCCGCGCTGCAGGCGGGCGTCGCGCTGCGGCACGGGGAGGGCGCGCGCGGTCACAGGGCCGCTGCTGGCGACGCCGGCTGGGGCGCCCTGGGCGGATGCAGGCGGCGCAGCCGCGCTCCTGCGCTGCCGCCCCGCCCTCTCACTAGTTGCACGCGCCGCCCTGGCCGGCCGGGTAGGTCGAGGTGGCGACGGCGTACGTCTGCGCTTTGCGGGGGTGTGGGGGGTGTGGGGGGGGGGGGGGGGGCTTTGGGGGGGGGGCCGGGGGGGGGGCAAAGGGCGGGGGGGGGCGGGGGATGGGGGGCC
>PCFQ01000077.1:648099-662622 GCA_003063905.1 Chlorella sp. A99 | reverse complement strand
GGGGGGGCGCGGGGGGGGGGGTGGGGGGGGGGGGGGGGGGGGGGGGGGGGGGGGGGGGGGTGGGGGGGGGGGGGGGGGGGGGGGGGGGGGGGGGGGGGCATTAGGTGGGGCGCCGCGAGGGCAGGCGACAGGCCGCGGGATGCCGGCGGATGGCGTGCCATCTGAGACTGCTCCTCCCTCCCTGGGAGCGCGCCTGGGCCGACTGCTGCCCTGCTGCTTCCCCTTCCCTCCCTCAGGGCACGCCCGCAGCCGGGCGCAGCCCTCTTGCCCGTTTGTCCTTTCATCCCGCGGCCGACTCGCCTTGTCAAACACCAGCCCCTCCTGGCACCAAGACAGCGGGCCGGCGCCGCCCACGGGCACCCCCAGGCAGTTGTAGTAGGCGGCGCTGCAGGCGTAGGTGGCATTCACGACCTGCGCGCACGCGTGCGTGTGGTGGGGGCATTGGCGCTGGCAGTGGCACTTGGCGGGGCGTTGGCGCGGTGGCCGTGGAGCGCTGCGTATTGCGAGCCGGCTGCTGCCCGCACGGCAGGCCCCCCCCCGGCAGGAGCGCCCCTGCCTCGCAAGCGACATGTGCACAACAAGAGGCTAGATTCGACACCACCACCGGCAGTCGCCCACCTCTGCAGAGACGAGAGTGGAGGTGGGGCAGGCGATGCTGGCGGGCAGCTCGGGCGCGGCTGTGGTGGCGGTCGGGGCGAGGGGCTCCACTGGCGCGGTGGAGACGCCGCCACCGGCGGGCACCACGGGTGGCACCACCGCGGGCGAAGTCCCGGGCCTCGGCGAGCGGTCGTGGCCGTGGTCGTGGGGGCAGGCCGGCGCGCCCCAGTTGCAGGCGCCTGCGCGCGCGGGGAGGCGAGGGGGGTGGTCAATGCAAGAGGGGGGGGGGGGGGGCGCAGTGGGGCGCACGGGCGGGGGGGGTTGGGGGCAAGCGGCGGGGGGGCGGGGGGGCGGCCCAGCAGCGGCCGCCCGGAACNGCGCGCGCGGGGAGGCGAGGGGGGTGGTCAATGCAAGAGGGGGGGGGGGGGGGCGCATGCGGCGCACGGGCGGCGGGCGTTGCGGGCAAGCGGCGGCGGGGCGGGGCGGCGGCCCAAGCAGCGGCCGCCCGGAACGCAGGTGCACCCACCTCCTTGGCCGTTGGGGAAGGTGCTGGTGGCCGCAAAGTAGGTCTTGTCAAACACCAGGCCATCCTGGCACCTGAAGCGAGCAGCCGGGCGCACGGGTGGGCGGTGCGGCAGCGGCGCGCGCGTACCATGGCAAAGTCAACGGGGCGCACGTGAGCCATTCGCGCGGCGGCGCGGCATGCAGAGCGCCCAGGCTCACCAGGACAGCGGCCCCTGGCCTCCGATGTCGACGCCCAGGCAGTTGTAGTAGGCAGGGCTGCACACGAGTAGGGGGGAGGGACAAGGGGTAACGGCGGTGGGCGCGCGGTACGGCGGGCGCACGGGCCGAGGCGGCTGCGTGCGCGGGCCGGTGCTCGTGCTTGGTTCCGTGCGGTCCTCGCCGTGGCCTCGCGCTGCCCTGCGCCGCCGCACCCCCCCGCACGGGGTGGCTCATGCGAAGCTGCATTCCAGCTCACCTGCATTCCCAACCAGGGAAGACGTCGCCAGCGGGGACGAGGAGGGAGACGTTGCAAGTGATGGAGGCGGGCAGCTCAGTCAGCTTACGCTCCTTGCTCTCGGTCTTCAGGATGCGGGCCTGCGCGGGGGCGCGCGCGGCGGGCGGGCGGTGCGCGGGGGCGGAGGGCGAGCAGCGGGGCGGTGAGGTGGGATGCCGTCGAGACATGTGTTGCATGGTGCGCCCCCACTGGGACTCCCGGGACCCGGTGGGGGCGGCGGCCAGTGGGGGCGCAACACGTGTGCCGGCTTGGACCTGCTGGCCCGACGGAGGAACTTCGCCCTCCAGCGCTGCGCAAGGCTCGCCTGAGATGTCGCCAGGCACAGGAGAGTGGCGATCAGAGGCAGTCTCGCCATGGTACGGGTGTTGAGAGGAGGAGGTTGTTGGAGCTCGGTCGGTTGGGCAGCCCCCGGTCTGCAGTCTCAATTTGGTGCAGTGATCGACTTCCCGTTGTCGGAACGAGAGCGGAGCAGGCGCTGGAGGGACGCGCGGGGTGGGCTCAAGCGCGTTACGCGGGAAACAGAAGGCGTTGGAGGATCGCTGACAGGCAGTTGAGGTGGAGCATTATAGAGTGAGTGGCTGGCGGGAAACGCAACCACGTTTTTAGCCTGGGCCCGGCGGCCGCGTACCCCGGACAAGAAGGCGAAGGGGCAGCCAGTCCAGTTGTCACCCACCGGCTGCCTCCCATCTTTGATGGCTCCTCAGAGGTCGCCCGGCCTGCGACACCATCGAGAACAGGCGTAGCATTGCGCCTACCCTAGCGAATACCTGCCGTGCGCGCACGCACGCCCCCCGCTGGAGGCGGTGGTCAACCGCCTCGGTATCTGCCCATCCATGCCTACCAAAAACCACAGTATCCGAGTGCCCCACAGCAATGCCATCCCACCGCGCGAGGAGGGGGTCTGCCGGTGTCATCAGGTTGGCGCCGGGGCGCAGACAACACGCCTGATGCGGCACACGCTGCAGGGAACGGCATCGCGTGCTCAACCGACGCTCGACTTGCACTGGCATGCGATTACAGTCTTCTACGTCCCATTGCAGGGCGTGCGAGAGCGCGCACGTAGGATGTGCAAAGTATCCAGGGGCAGGAGATGCAGAGCTCAGTGAGTTTGGCAGCAGTGCTCTCATGATGCCAGTTATTGGGCAATAGCTTAGCAGTGCGCTGGCGCGTGCCGCGCGCCCCATCAGAACCCGAACTTGTGGGTCACCGCCGGCGCCGCCGCCGCGGCGCCCGCCTTGCCCGGCGGCGCGGCCACTGCCGCAGAGGCCGCCTGCGGGCTGAGGGTCACCTCGAGCATCGCCGCCGCCTCGCCGCCCAGGCCGCGGTCGCGCAGGAAGGCCAGCGCGTCGGCGGCGGTGGCCACGCTCGCCTCCAGCGGCGGCGCGGGCGAGGTGGGGCCGCAGATGGGCGCGTCCGCGCCGGCGCACGACAGCTGGAAAGTGTCGGCGTCGACGCGGTACAGCCGCGCGGGCGCGGTCACCGGCACGCTGGGCAGTGCCAGCGCCACGGTCCGCCCTGCGGGGCTGCGGTTCCAAAGCACGACGCGCAGCACGCCGTCGGCCGGGGTCACACCCGACCACACGCCAACTAGCGGGTCGGCCACGCCGACCGCCGCGCTGACACCCGTCAGCCGCCCGTACCTGTGCGGGGTGGGGTGGGGGGGCGAGGGTGGGCGGGGCTGTTGGGGCCGGGGGCGGGGAGCGCGCGGCCGCTCGAGCCGCTGCCGGCGGATTCTCCGCACGGCTGCACAGCCAGCACCACGCACATCCAGAACGCGTAGTAGCTGGACTTGTAGTGATAGCTGTCCGTCTCAGCGACGTAGACCACTGGTGCAGCGGGGGAAGGCAAGGGTGCAGGTTGGAGCGTGCCACGGTGACCGAGGCGGCGCGGGGGGCGGTGGCGCCGCCGCCACCACCCTGCATGCTCCCCAACACCGCCCTGCGCAGAAAGGGCGGTTTCCTCTCACCGGAGGGGTTGTAGGTGTAGATGTAGGGCCACTTGGGCATGCCGTTGGGGTCGACGTAGAAGGAGCCGACGCCTGTGTTTGGTGGGTGTATTGTGTGGGTGGGTGGGTGGGTGGGTGCCCGGGTGTGGACCTGACTGAGGAGGCGCCCACCGGCCAAGGCCCGCTCCCTCCTCCCCTGCGCACGGCCCCCTGCGCCTCCACGCGCACCCGCGCCCGCTGCAGCGCGCCCAGGCCGCCGGGCCGGGCCACGCGGCCAGGGGCGCGCCCATTCTGTCGATAGAAACGCGCGTCACATTCCAGTTCTGCGTGCCGCGCCGCGCCCGCCGCTGCTCACCCTGGGCCCAGTAGGCGCGCGCGATCGCCGGCTCCGCCACCACGATGTCGATGGCCTCGAGCGTGCGCGCTGCATTGCGGTAGCCGACGATGGAGTCGCGGGCGCTCTTCGAAGGCGCGCCGAAGCCTGCGGGCGAGCGGGTGGGTGGGCGGGTGTGGCGGAGGCGGGCGGGCGAGCGGGTGGGTGGGTGGGTGTGGCGGAGGCGGGCGAGCGAGCGGGTGGGTGGGCGGGTGGGGCGGAGGTGGGTGGGCGCGTGGAGCGGAGGCGGGCGGGGGAGCTGTGAAAACGGGCGACCGCGCAGGCGGCAGCGCCGTGAGGGGGAGGCAGAGTGGCACGCGCTGCCTGTCGGCTGTGCGCCAGGGCGGCCCCCCCGCCCCTCGCCTCCGGCTGGTGCCGCCGCCGCCGGCGCCGCCCGCCCTGCCCCGCGCCCACCTGCCGACGCCTCCATGTCGCCGTCCCACCAGGCGTACTCTGACAGGACGATCGGGGCGACGATGCCGTGGGCGGCCAGCATGGTCTGGAGGCGGCCCAGGATGGCACGCAGCTCGTACGCTGGGCCCATGGAGGGGTAGCTGTCAAGAAAGGGTGGGCACAGCGAGGCAGGGGGCGAGGGAGGGAGGCGGGTTGGCAGCGGCGCATGGGGCGAGGGAGGAGGGGGTTGTGGTTGTGCAGCAGGGCAGACGGGTGGGCGGAGCCCTGCTGGCGCACGAAGCGGGCGCTGCCGGGCTGCGGGGCGGCCGGCGCGGCGCGCGGCCCAGGCGCGGGGCGACACGGGGAGCCCTACTGCGGCGCCCTCCGCAGCGAGCGCCCTCCCTGTGCTGCTGCTGCGCCTCACGTGGAGATGTCATAGGCGTCGTTCCAGCCCAAATAGGTGTGGAAGCTGCGCAGGCGGACGTGCAGAGGCGCCGGGGTGGGGCGTCAGGCGGCGCCCCCGGAAGGGCAGCGGACTGCGGCGCGCGCTGCTCTCCCCCCCCCCCCCCCCCCCCCCCTCCCCCCCCCCCCCCCCCCCACCCCNCCCCCCCCCCCCCCCCCCCCCCCCCCCCCCCCCCCACCCACCCACAAGCCCCCTCACCCAGGAAGCCCGACACCCAGCTGTCCTCCAGCATCGCGAAGCCGGCGGTGCCGAGGACAAAGCGGCCGGGGTAGCGCGCAAACGCGGACCGCGCCAGCCAGATGGTCTGGTAGACCCGGAAGCGGTCCTGGCCGTAGATCTGGGACATAGATTCGTGAGACGGGCAGGCAGGCAGGGGGAGAGACGCAGGGGGGGGGACAGGGGAGAGGGGGGGTGGGGTGGGGGTGGGGGGGGTCGGGGAGGCGGCCGAGGCGGCGCATGGCAGCGCGGCGGGAGGCCGAGCGGCGGCAGCGGCGGGAGGGTGATGGGGGCCGGCGGCGCAGGCGCCAACCGCGCGGCGCGCTGCCCCCGCGCCTCACCCAGCTCCAGATGAAGAGGTCTGGCTCTCCCAGCAGCTCGATGTACACGGTCCTGTCCACCTGCGCGGGGCAGGATGCGGTGGCAGGCAAGGAATCTGTGAGCCGAGGAGGCAAAGGGCTGGCGGCAACCGCGGTGCATGCCCCACGGGCCCAGCTGCAGTGGCCAGGCTGCACACGACTGGGCTAGGCTGGAACAGGGAGCGCCAAGGGCGCGCGGGCGGCGGGCAGGCGGGCGGGTGCTCATGCCCAGGCCGCCCCTGTCGCTCGCTGCACCCCCCCTTGCTTGCGCGCCCCGCGCGGCAGCCGCCCGCCCACTCACCCGATACTCGTCGCTGGCCAGGGCGTCGGCCAGCGTGCTCCACACCGTCCACCTGCGGTGCAGCGGGGTGGGCAGGGGCGTGGGTGGGAGGGTGTGGCGGCGGCGGCGGTGGGCGCGTGGGTGCGCAGGCGGGGCGAGGTGGGGGGACGGCGCGCGCGGGTGCAGGAGCGCGCCTGTCCTCCCCTCCCGCCCCCAACTCGCCAGTAGTCCCACCAACCAGGCGGGAAGCCGGCCGTGATGTAATAGCGGGAAGTATTTGTCCAGGGGAAGCCCACGGTGATGAAAATTTCAGAGGAGACCTGGCGGGGGGGTGGGGGAAGGAGCAGGGGCGGGCGGGCGGGTGGGCCGGGGTGGGCGCCGTGAGGGGGCAGGCCTGGACCGGCGAGCTCGGCAGCATGCACGTACGCGCGTGGGGCAGAGGGGCGAACGCAGGGGCGCAGAGAGGAGGGACCTCGACGCCGCCCTCCGCTTCGGTGCCGCTGGGCGGCGTCAAGGCTGCCCGCCCGCCCCCACCTTCCACCCCCCCCCCCCCACCCACACACACACACACACACACTTCCACGCCCCCCGCCCCCGCCCACCGCCGCGGCCGTGGCCTTGAGCACCCCCAGCTGGGTGCGCTCGGGGTCGGTCCACGTGCCATTGCGCGCGACCGTGTCGTCGCCCAGGGAGATCTGGAACCTGCGGCCGCGGTCGAATGGCAGGAGAGGCGGATGGCCGCAACAGGGGCAAAAGCTCACGCAACGGAGCGCGAAACTGGGCGCGAGGTGGCGGCCGTGGCGTGCCTAAACCGGCCCCTCCCCCTCTCCCTCCCCTGGGCTCCCTCTCATTCAGCGCCTCGCCTCCAGCTCACCCCCCTCCTCCCCCCCACCCCCACACCCCCCACCCCCCCACCCCACCCACCCACCCCCACACACACCTATTCGACACCATGTTGAGGGGGGCCAGCGTGGCGTTGGGCGCGTAGATCGCCTCCCAGAGCGTGCGCTCTTCGGAGCGGTAGGTGCCAAAGCGGCGGTCCGCCACCTTGGTCGCGGCGTCCGGGGAGATCTGGGGGCGGAGCGGCACAGGAGCAGGCGTCGACTGCGCGCGCCCCTGGGGAGGGGAGGAGGCCCCCCGGGCCGCCGCAGCGACGGCAGTCCCAAAAAAACCTAAACCCTAGGCCTTCGATCTGCCCGCCCCTCGCATGCGCCGCAACACGCCACAGCGAGCATATCTAGGCTAGACTAGCTGCGTTCGCGCTACCTGGTAGGGCAGCGCCGTCCAGTTGGTGGAGTAGCTGAAGTTGGAGAGCACGGCGGGCGCGAGCGGCGCGCCGCCGAGCAGCTGCGGCGGCGACGCCGACTGGAGCGCGGCCTGCAGCGCGACCAGCGCCGCCACGTCGGCGCCGCCGACGGAGATGGCGACGCGCAGGTTGGGCACGCCCTTCAGGGTCTCTAGGGACACGCTGGGCGCGCGGACGCCTGCGGCAGGCGGGCGCGAAAGAGGGTCGGCAAAGGCCTGTCAGTCGGCGCCGGGCGGCGCGCCTTGGCAGCGCTGCTGCCAGCTGCCCCGCCGCGCGTGCAGCACTCAGCGCTGGCAGCACCCGGCGCACATGCCTGTCCCCCGGGCGCTGGCGCTCACCATACTGCTGCGCCACGCCCAACGCCGCTTCCAGCGCTGCCGTCTGCGCCGCCGGCGCGGGCGCCGCGGACGTCGCGCCCGGGGTCGTGGCCCACAGGCTGAGCGTCAGGCCGGTCACGCCGCCCAGGGTGGCGTTGCCCACCGAAAACGGCTGCATCTTGGGCGGCAGCGCGGTCGCCGCCAGCCCCGCCAGCAGCACCGCGCCGTAGCCAGCCGCGTCGGCCAGAGCGTCCGCGGGATAGCGCAGCAGCACCGGCACAACGGTGCCGCCGGCGCCTAGAGGCGCGCCCGCGCCCACCTCGATGGCGGGCGACCTGCCGGCTGCGGGCGGGTGGGCGGCAGCAACCATGCATTGGATGTGACCTGGCATGGGGTGGCGGCCGACGAGGCGGCAGAGGGCGAGATGCGCCGCGGCGGGGGGGCAGCGGGCGCGCGGCAGCCGGCCGGCGGGCAGGGTGGCGGCGCTCACTGTACAACTCGGCCGCGGCCACCAGGCCCTCAAATTCCGAATTGGAATTGTACTGGCTGAGCTGGAAAGTAGGCATGTTGACGACGAAAGAAAGCGTGACGCCAAAGGCGGTGGGCGCCGCCCCGGCTTCCACCGCCGCCGCGCCCGCCTTCCCGCTGGGCGGCGACGGCATGGCGGGTGCCGCCGGCGCCTTGCGTGCGGCGGGCACCGGGATGACCGAGGAGAGAACGTCGGCCACCGAGGGGCCGCCGGCGCCGTCGGCCGGCGGCGGAGACGGCGAGGGCAGTGGCGGCGAGGGCGGCGCGCCCGCCGCGTCTGTGTCCGCAGCTGGCAGCGCGGTGGCGGGCGCGTCTAGCGAGGCCAGCGCATCGGCGGGTGCAGGAGCCGGCGTGGGGGTGGCATTGATGAGGAGCTCTGGAGTGTCTTGTGCCATCGATCGCCTGCCGGCCGCCGCCGCTGGAGAGACCTGCAGGGGGGCGGCAGGCGCCACTGGTCGACATGCCACGCGATCGATTTATTGCACTCCAGAAACATCTTAACTCACCGCGTGCGTCACTAGGATTAGCAGCAGGAGCGAGGGGCCGCATGGCCACCAACCACCGCGCTGCATGTCTCCCCAAACTCGTTTGTTGCGCCCTGCACTCTGCGAGTCACGATCACACGGTGTCAGGGAGCTGCGGCAAACATCAAAGAAGAACCGTTCTGCGGTTGCTGCAGACTGTTGGGAGCTGGCCGCAGCTGCCAGTCTTATAAGAACACAAGATAACCCAAAGATGCCACCCTTGTATGCAGGCAGACCATTTCCACCTGTGTAGGTCAGCAGGTCAAAGGCAAGCAATGACAAAGCAAATCTCTCGTTGGCACAATGCGTCCGAACGCATCAACGAAGCGGGATTGAGCGCAGCAGACCAAGGGGCGAGGGAAGTGGGGGAGCCAGCTGAGCCATGAGCTCTCTGCGAGCTGCAACGCTACCAAACACCCCGAGCGGCACGCCTCGACACGACCTGCACGGCCGGATTAGCGAGTGTGGGTGGGTGGGGTGGGGGGTGGGGGGGGGGGCGGCGGGGAGGCGGGGCGGAACCCGGTATTGCCCTGCAGCGTCATGCCTCTGCTAGTACAGATGGCTACTGTGACGTGGATGGCACATGGTGCGAGGCCCCGCCGTCCAGTCGCTGCGGCAACAAGCGCCCCGACCGCTGGCATCCCGCTGCCCTCCATGGCTCCCTTCCATCTTTCTTTCTTCTCTTCTTTCTCTCTTCTTCCCTTCCATCGCGGACTCTCTAATACGTGGCCCCCGGAGAGCAGTTCAGGGTCAGCCCCACAGCAGCCGGCGGCAGTGCCGCCGCGGCGCTACCGCTCTGGGGGGCCGCCGCCGCCGCCGCCCGCTGCCAAGGCCTCGTCGCTGCTCGCTTCGCCGCCGTCCCAGCTGCTGCCGATGCTGCTGCCCCATGCGTCAATGTCGCCCGCCGCCTCGGCCGCCGCCAGGCCATCGAGGTGCAGGAAAGCCATCAGCTGGTGGAGCCGCCGCGGGTCTGAACGCGCGCAGTGCGGCAGGCAGCGCGCCGCCGCGAGGTGAGCGCGGTGAGCGCGGCGAGCGCAGTGAGCGTCGCGTGAGGTGAGCGCCCCCCGCGCCCGCCCGCCCTCTGCGGCTCACGCCGCCGCGCGCGCAGCGGCAGAGTGGAGGAGCGTGGCAGCCCAGCTCACACCAGGACTCGCGCCCCTGCCCTGCCGCTGTCGCTCCCCAGCAGCGTCACCCACCCACCCACCCACTCGCTCCCTCTCGGGAGCAGTCCCACCTGTGAGGTAGAGAAAGCCCGCGAGGCACTCAACCGCGGTGGCGTGGCGGTAGGCCTGCGTCTTGAGCCCCGCCGCCGCAAAGCGCTTGGGCACCGTGCCCGTGGCGTTGCGCCCCCACCGCAGCACCTGCGCCTCCTCCTCCGTCAGGAAACCGCTGCCCTGCGCGGCGGCGGGCGGAGGTGACGGGGTTGCAGAGGGTCGGCGCCGGGGAGGCAGGCGTTGCCAAGCTCCAGGGTCGCTGGCCTGCCAGCGCACGCCCTGCCGGCGGCGGCGGGCGGCCGGGCAAAGGGGCAGAAGGTCGCTGGGGGGGAAGGCGCGGGGAGGCAGGCATTGCCAAGCTCCAGGGCTGCTGGCCTGCCAGCGCACGCCCTGCCTGCCACGGCGCCACCCTCTGCCAGGCCGTGTGAGCGGCCCTCCCCCGCCCTCCACTGCACAGCGCGCGCCCGCCCCTGCGCAAGCACACAGCGGCGCGCGCACAGCGCACAGCCGCACCACGCGGTGCAGCGCGCCTCTCCCCCACAGGCGCTGGTCCGCCCGCCCCACAAACAGCAGTGCCCCCCTCTCCCCCCGCCCCCACCCCCACCCCTCTACCCAACACCACACCCACGTGCGCGCCTGGAGGCGGCGGAAGATGGCGTCCTGCGCCTCTGCGCGCACGCTGGCCTTGACCCGGGAGTGGTAGTCTGCCATGGCGCGAGGAGGGTAGAAGAAGTGGCGCCGCACGTAGACCTGGTGGGAAGGGGGGGCGGCAAAGAGCCAACGGGCAGAGGGAAGCGGTGAAGCAGAGCAACGAGGGAACAGGAGGGGCCGGGCGGGAGGGGCGAGCGATGGCGCAGGAGGAAGCACGGTCGCCGGGGCCGGCGCGCCATGACGCGACGCTGGCCTCTGCACGCGCCGGCGATGGCACGCCATGCCCTACTCCATATGCTCGCTCCCACCTACCCACCTCCCACACCGAGTCGCCTAGGTAGGCCAGCGCAAGAGCGTTCCAATGCTTGCGCGGGAGCCGCCCTCGCAGCGCGGGTGGCGGCGGCACCGCGCCCACCCCTTCCGGCCGCCCGCTCGCAGACGGCCCCACCTCCTCGTCCTGGCTGCTGGCGGACGCGGCGGCGGACTGAACAGCGGCGGGGCTGCCGTGCCGCACGGCCGACTGCGGCCGCCGCCCGCCGCCCCGCCGGCAGAGCGCCGCGGCACCTCCTGGCCGTCTCGCCGCAACTGTGCAGCTTGCCCTCATCTCGATGCAAGTGCTCCAGGCCGAGGAAGCGCCAGGCCAAAGGTGGTGGATGTGGGAGAGCGCGAATCGAACAGTCCTGCAGTCCGCTGAGGTCTACAGCAATGCAGCAGCGTAGAGCGATCGCTATAAGTAGGCGCCAAGACTTCCTTGCCAGCTGGCAAGGGGAGAGCAGTTTGGCTCGCGAGACTTCTCTGCGTTCAGATCTTCACTCAGCAGCCGGCACTATACAACCACAGGAGCGGTCCGGCCGTCTGGAGCTGCGCCCGGAAGGCATGGAGGGCGAGTGCTTCCAGCTATCGCAGCTCTCGATCAGGGGCGACACACCGGCTGTGTCGCATGGTGAGTGAGAAGAGGCCAGGGGAGCCGTTGGGCAACGGGTAGCCCAGCTGTCAGCCACCGACAGCTGTCGGCGACTTGCCCGCCCGCCGCACGTGGCGCGGTGTGTGACCAGGTTGCATGCTCACCTGCACGCAGGCCGGCCGGCCCTGGCGCCCGTGGGCACCAACATCCAGTGCAGCCCCGGCCCCGCCAAGGCGCTGCAGCAGCCGCAGCAACTGCGCCGCCAGCCGTCGGTGTCGTTTGCGCTGCCCCCCGGCGCAGCGCACTGCAGCCAGCCCGCAGCCGAGGCCACCACGCCGCCGCCCATCGGCGCAGGGGCACCGGCGAGCAGGCCGGCGTCCGGCGCTCTCGGCGACTCTCCCTCGCCTTTTGTTCTGTTCCGGGGGCGCCTGTCGTTCAGCCGGGACTGGGGTGAGAGCGAGGTGCATCCACCTGTCTCTGCCTCTGATGCTGCCGGCACCAGTACGCGCCGCGCCGCGCTGGCCGACGCTCGCACAAACCGGAAGCACCCATTGCGGTGGCGTGCTCACGCGCAGGCAGGGAGACGGAGCAGGGCGCCCGGCAAGTGGCCGCGGCGGCCGGCCCCACCAAGCGCCGGCTAGACGCCAGCCCGGCAGGTGGGGCGGGGAGGGCTGTTGACCGCCGCAGCCGCAGTGCTTTTCAGAGCAGGTGCCCGCGCGCCCCGCACGCACCTCCAGTGCAACCTTCCACTCTGCGCGCCCCCGCCATGTCCTGCTCGCGCTGCGCAGCCGACTTTGCCGCCGCGTTCCCCACCCTGGCGCGGCCGGCCTGCCGGCAGCGGCGGTGCAGCAGCGGGGGCGAGCTCGCGCTGTCGCTGCTGCCACTGAGCGAGGGCGTGCTGGCAGCAGAGGAGGAGGAGGGGGCGGCAACAGGGGCGGCAACCGGCAGTGGGATGCATGAGTATTGGTCTGATCCGCTGCCGGCAGCGGGGGAAGTAGCAGGGGCAGGGGAGGGCGAGGCGGCGGGCGGCGCGGCGGCCGGGCCGGGGCAGAGCTGCAGGAAGCTCGGATCAGAGCTGCAGGACACGGCGGCCAGCCCCTGCCCCCGCCCGGCGGCGCCGCCCTCCGGCGCAGGGTGCGGCCGGTGGGAGCCCGCCTGCAGCAGCGCCCCCCTGCCGAGCGGCATGGAGTGCGACGCCGGCGCCGGCAGGAGCCCCGTGCCGGCGTATTCACCCCTGATCAAGCAAGAGTGCCATGCGCTGCCGACGGTGGCAAGCGAGAGTGAGCCTGATTGAGCGGGGGGTGTGTGGGGCACGGCGCTGCTGCGCTGCCGGCGCGGAGGGCGCCATCCCGCCAAGCGCTGCCGCCCGCGGCGGGCGGCCTGCCCCACCAACGCCGCGCCCCTGCCTCGCCCTGCTGCAGTCCACCACGGCCTGCCGTGCATCGGGCACCAGGTGGGTGTTGACTGTGTCAGCACGTGCGTGCAATCCTGGTCCTCTCTGGCCTCTCGCCACCGCTGCCGAGGGCACCTCCACAGTGGCGGCGTCGCTCCATCCTGCACCCCTGACCCCCGGCCCCTTCTGCCCTCCCGGCAGACCATGGCAGAGCTTCTGGTGCGGGGGCTCACCTGCTTCGGCAGCGGCCTTGGTGAATACATTGTGGTAGACTGCAGATACAGGTGGGGTGGTGGGTGGGTGGGGGTGGTGGGTTGGGGTTGGGGTGGGGGGTGGGGGGCGAAGGAGAGAGCGAGCATGTGGGAGTGTGTGTGTGCACCCTCAGGGAGGGAGGGAGGGAGGAGGACGCGGGTAGGCCAGTGCAGCAGGAGGCTTTCCAAGAGAGCTGCCGCCCGCGCTTTGGCGCCGCCTGGAGCGGTCGCCCACCCTGGCCCCACGCCCACCTGCCTGTGCCGCAGCTACGAGCACGCGGGGGGCTGCATCCCGGGCAGCGTCAATATTGCCACGCCTGAAGCCATGGACGCGCTGCTGGCAGGTGAGGGGGGCGACGGACGTCTGCGGCCTGCGGCATCCGCCGCTGGCTGTCCTGCTGCCCCCCTCGGGCCCTGCACCACCAGCCACGGATGCACAATCCAGCAGCCCTGATGCCCGCGGTGACGCAGCGCCCGCGCCGCCCCGCGCCCTGCCTCCCTGCGCGCGCGTGGCAGAGCGTGCGGGGCGCACCGACTGGAGCCGCACCGCGCTCATCTTTCACTGCGAGTTCAGCTCTGGTGGGTGCTGCTGGTGGCATCGCCTGCTTGTGTCAGCATGAACCGACAGCGCAGTTGATAAAGAACCGCCCGCGTTTCAGCAAGCCCGAGGATGGGCGGCACCTGTCGGCTGCTTCCCTGCCGCGGTCCACCCGACTTGGTGTCCGACCCAGCCGCCAGGGGCGACGGGCGTGCGGGCGCGTGCGTCCACCCACCCTGGGCGGGGCCCCCCTCCCTCTCCCCCGCAGAGCGCGGGCCCCGCATGTTTCGGCACATCCGCGACCGCGACCGCGCCGCCCACCTGCACGACTACCCCGCCCTGGACCTCCCCCACTGCTTCGTGCTGGAGGGCGGGTACAAGCGCTTCTGGCGGCAGCACCCGCAGGCGAGGCAAACGGACGGGAGGGCGATCGCGCAGGGCGAGGTGGGGCGGGGCGGGGCGCTGTCGGTGGGGCGCTGCCGCGTCAGCTCGCCTGCTGCGGCCCTCAAGGCTGACCGATGGCATCCTGCTGGCACCCCTCGCAGCTGGTGGTGCCGGCCGGCTGCTACACGCCGATGGAGCACGCAGGCGAGGCGATGGCGGCGGCGGCGGGCGCTGCACGGCACCGCTCTGCCTCACGCTCTCCCCCCGCGAGCCGCCCTGCAGCCCCGCCTGCCGCAACTGCGCGCGTGCACGCAGTTGAACTGCATACCTGTCTGTGCCCTCGGCCCCTCCTGTCCTTCAGACCACACACAGGCCTTTCGGCAGCAGCACAACGCCGTCAAGCGGGCCTGGGCCCGGCTGACCAAAACGTATCAGCTGCACCGGCAGCAGCAGAAGCCCAGGTGCCACCTGCCGCGCGGGCGGGGGGCAGGTGGCAGAGGGGGGCCACATGGGCGTCGGAGCATGCGGCGTGGCACCAACCTCCCCCCCCCCCCCCTCATGCCCCGCAGCTACCGGCTGCGGCAGAGCATGGGTGGGGCGGCGGGCGCGCCGGCGGCGGTGGCGGCGGCGCGGCGCCTTGCGGCCGCCAGCCCTGCAGCAGCGCAGTGATGTGCTGCCGCGACTGCCCACTGTAGCCTACCACCAAGCACCCCCCCGCTTGGGCAGCACATGCATATGATGGCGTGATACAAACGGCCTGCCTGGCTGAGCTTCTGTAAAGCAGCAGTGTGATCCAGGGTGCTTGGGAGCAAGGCGGCTCGTCCCACCAAGCGCCAGCTCTCGTCCCTCCCCCCCCCCCCCCCCCCCCA
>PCFQ01000077.1:623282-635029 GCA_003063905.1 Chlorella sp. A99 | reverse complement strand
GCCGCCGAGCTGCCGCCCCACTTCGAGCGCCCCCCCGCCTCGCAGCGCTCGTCGCCGGCCGGCCGGCCCGCCCGCCCGCCCTCTCAGCACGCACACCCGCGCACCCACCAGCACCCGCCCACTCAGCACCCACACCACCGGCACACCAGCACGCCTGTGCGCCCCCCCGCGCGCCCGCCGCACACCTTCTTCCGCATCTTCCCCCGGATGTGGCAGAGCCGCTTCACACCGTCCATGCAGTACGCCTCCAGCCGCCCATTGCCCAGCATGCGCAGCACCTGGGCGTACTCTGTTGCGGTCGCGGGAGGAAAACGGGGGGCGGGGCGAGGGTGGGGGAAGGGCGGGGGCGGGGGAGGCGGCGGCGTGGGCCGGCGGCGGCGGCGCCCCAGCGGCGCCGACATAGCCGCGGCCTTTGCGCGATGCCGCCAGCGGCAGCGGCGCCGCCCTGCTGCTCCGCTCCCCTGCCTGGCGGCTCCAGCGCTTGTGCCCGCCCCGCAGCTCGCCACCCACCCTGCCCGTCCTCTGGGCCGCTTCCGCGCTCCACCGCCCCAACCACCAGTGCCCCCACCCTGCACCCACCCTGCCCATCCTCCTTGAAGATCAGCTCGCGTTTGTCGTCGCCCTCGTTCTTCCCCCTGCGCCTGTTCTTGCCTCCCTTGCCTGCGCGGGGAGCGGGCGATGCGCGCTGCGGTGGGGCGGCGGCCCGTGGCAGCGGAGCGCCCGCCGCGCGACGTTGGCAGCCGCGCGCGCCAGCTGCCCCGGCACTCGCGTCCCGTGCCCTGGACGAGCCGCCCTGCATGCTGCGGGCGCTGCTGCGCACTGGTGATGACGCGCCCAGAGGCGTCAGCCTTACCCTTATTCTTCGGCATGGCGACCTCTCAGCGCTGAGATGCAGGGAGAGCTGTCCTGGCAAGGCGAACAAAGGCTGTTCCTTTGAGGCCCAGCCCAGACGGCGAACGGCGATCAGCTGACGGTCAGAATGAACGCTGAGGTGCCGTGAAAAGGGGGAGTAGAGGTCTGGAAGCGAGCTCTTCAAGACCAGGTGGTGGCGACTGCTGTTTGCTGGGTGGGCCGATTCGCAGTTGCTCTTCTGAGCCAAACTCCCGGGCACACCATTGCACCGCTGGGAGTGTCTGGCAAGCTACTGCTGGGCTCCCACCCAGCCACCCTCTGGCCTCAGACTAGCAGCGCCAGCGCTGGCCATGCGCGGCATCGTCCAGCTGCTGCGAGTAGCGGCTCGAGGCGGCGCCGCAGCGGGGACCGATCTAGGGTCTGCGCTGGCATGCGGCGGCGCGGGCGGGGCCGCCGTCGCGCACGCACTCTCACAGCTCGCAGCTGGCCCGGGTGCGCCGCCGCCGGCGCAGCAGCCCCTGCAGCAGCATCCGCGGGCCGCCGGCGGGGCGCGCGCCTGGCAGCGGCAGCAGGCGGCGGGGCTGGCCAGCTGGCGCGGCAAGGTGCCCGGCGACGGCAGCGAGAGCGGCGACGAGGAGGCGGGGGCGGTGCACCGGCGCGCGCGGCAGGAGAGGGAGCACCGCATTCGAGAGCTGGTGCATAGCGGCCACGGCGACCCGCGCGGAGCGCTGGCGTTTGTCGAGCGGTGGGCTGGTGGGGCGGGTAAAGGGGGGGGGGGGGGGGGGGGGGGGGGGGGGGGGGGGGGGGGGGGAAGGGGGGGGTGCTGTCGTGGCGGGGCGGCAGCGCGGGCGGCGGGAAGGCATGCGGCGGCGCCGGGCGCTGGGCGCGGCACTGTGCGGCGGGCTGATTGGGAGAGGCGCGCGCCGCGCGCGGCACGCGCGACGGCAGGGCGGCGGCGCTCCGGCGGCACCCACGCCCGCGCCGCCCCGCGGCCGCCCCTTTCTGCTCGCCGCAGGTTCTTCAGCGACGCGGAAATGCGCGCGGCACAGGGCGCGGCGCGGCGCGCGCGCTCTGAGGCCGGGGGCGAGGGCGAGGAGGAGGGGGAGAGGGAGGAGGAGGAGGAGGAGGAGCTGGAGTATATGGGAGAGGACTATGACTACGAGCACAGGCCCGCCGGCGCCGGCGGCGCGGCAGGTGGGCGCGGGGGTCTGGGCGCAGGGCTGCTGCTGGGTGGCGGCGCGGCGGGCCGTGGCCCCCGCCGGCGCCGCGCCGGCGCCGCCGCTCGCGACGCGTCCCCCCCTCCCTCCCTCCCTCCCTCTTCAACTCTGACTCCCCTGCCCCCGCCAGAGCGCGGGCCCCTGGGGATGACGGCGGCCGAGCTGGAGGCGGCGAGGGAGGAGGCGGCGGCCCTGGGGCTCAAGCTGCCCGAGGAGCCGCTGCAGGTGGAGACGCAGGTGCGCGGCGCAATAGAATACATCAAATAACGAAGTAAGGCATGTTCAGGCTGTTTGGCGGCGCAGCGCGTGGATGGATGGCATCGAGGCCGGTGCACGCCATCAAGGCTCGCGGGCGCGAGGGCCTCGGACGCTGGCGCCGCCGCCGCGCGCGGCGCGCGGCGGGGGGCGGGGGGAGGGCGAGGCGGAGCGAGCGGCGGCCCGGCCCGCGCGGCCGGCCCAAGAGGCGCGCCGCGCCCCTGCCGCCTCGGCCGTGCTGCTGCTGCAGGCGCCGCTCACTATGGAGGAGGGAGACGCGATAATGGCGCGACTCAAGGGCCTGCGGCGGGGGAGCCAGCGGGTGAGGGGGCGGGGCGCGCGGGGGCCGCGGGGGCACGCGGGAGGGAGAGAGGCGCCCACGGCCGGCGCGCGCGGCGCGGCGCGGCGGCGCCGTGGCCGGCCGGGGCGCCGGAGCTGCCCGCGCGCAGCCGCCCAGCCACCCCCGCCCACGCACCTCCTCCCGCGCCTCCTCCCACACAGGCGGTGCTGCAGAAGCTGCTGGGGGGAGAGATGCTGCGCGCGGACCCGTCGGCGATGCGGGTGCGGCGCACCGCCGCGCGCTCCTTGCCGCGGCCGCGCCGCGCCCCCTGCGATCGCGCCCCCGTACCGCCCCCAGCACCGCCCCCATGCCGCCCCCATACCGTGCACCACACCGCAGGAGTGGGAGGCGATCCAGCGGCAGCTGGCGCCGCCGGAGAACTTCCGAATGAAGGTGAAGGGCGGCGGCGTTTATGTGTTTTTGTATGAATGTAGTGTGATTGTAGTATCCAGCACGGCTGCAGATGATGCGAGCCAGTGTGAGTGGGGGCCTTGGAGGCCGTCCGCAACATGGTGGGCGGCGGCTGGTGCAAAGTGCGCAGACCAGTGAAACGGCGGCGCACGCGCGTGCCGGGCCCTCCCCCTCATCCTGCCACAACCCCCCCCGGGCTCCATGCGCCCTCCGTTCCTTGTTTTTCAACGGCTGTGGCTCATATCAACCAGTGTCGCTTTCCACCCCAGGTTGTCGACATCAAATACACCTCCAAGGGCACTCCCGCCGGCGGCCTGCGCCGCTACTCGTGCATGGTGGTGGTGGGCAACGGCCAGGTGGGGGTGGGGGTGGGGGTGGGGGGTAGGGGTGGTAGGGGGGGGGATGGGGAGCGGAGGGCTGCGCGTGGCGTGCGCGGGCAGAGCGTGCGTGGGCTGCCTGCCGCCGCGCGCCGCGCTGCCGCCTGCCGACCCCCGCTCGGCCCCCTGTCTGCCCCCCTCCGTTGCCGCGCAGGGCGTGCTGGGCTGGGGGCAGGGCAAGGCGGCCGAGGTGAACGAGGCGGTAAAGAAAGCGTACGCGCGCGCCTTCAGGTGCGGCGCCGACGGCCGCTGTGGCCCGGGGGGGCGCGGCGGTGCTGGGGGGATGGGGGCCGAGAGCGCGTGGGACGCCGCGGCTGCGCTCGCTTGGCCCCCCGGCTCCCCCGCCCCCGCGCCTGCCCTCGGCCGCCCTCACGCGCGTGCCTCGCACGCGCTCCCCTCACACGGCCCCCCCCCCCTCCCCCCCGCACCCCCTCCCCCCCTTTTCCCTCCCTCCCTACCAGGAACCTCTACCCCGTGCCGCGCTTCAACGATCACACGATCACCGAGCCGATGGAGGCCAAGTACGGGCAGGTGGGAGGGAGGGAGGTCGAAAGAAAGATGGGGAGGCGGGCGATGAGTCGGGCGCGGCGGGGCAGCGGCGCGGCGCGCGGCGGCCCCGTCTGCGCCCCTCCTCCCCCCAGCCCGGAGCCTGCGTGCCTCGGTCCTGCACTCCTGTGGCCCTCCCTCGGTCCCCCGTCTGCCGCCCTCCCTCCTGGCTCCCCTCCTCTCCTCCCCTCCGGCAACCTCCCCCTCCCCTGGCGACAACGCCACCGCCAATGCCACCAGGTCAAGGTGGTCATGTACCCCAAGGCCGCGGGGCAGGGCATCGTCGCGTCCCCCATGCTCTACGACCTCTGCAAGATGGCGGGTGAGGCGGCGGCCACGCGTTGCTGGTTTCGTTGCTTTGTTGCTCTGTTGTCTGTTGCTGTTGTGCCACTGTTGTTGCGACCTCCGCAAGACGGCGGGCGAGGGACGCGGGGGCGATCACTGGCCGCCGGCTGCCCCAGGGTTTAGGGAGCACCGACGGGCGCCGCCCCCTCGCGGCGCGCCGCCGCCGCGCCGCCGCCCGCTGCCCGGCCGGCCTGTCCCACCCACCCACCCCACCCCCCACCCCCACCAACACCCCGCCCCTCCTTGCGCAGGCATCCACGACATTGGCATCAAGTGCCACGGCTCCCGCAACGCGCGCAACACAGGTGCAGGGCGCCCGCTCCTCTGGACCCCGCTCTCTCGCGCCGGCGCGGCCACCCCTCGCTTCCCAGCCCGGCTCTCTGGCGGGCAGCCGAGGCCGCGGTTGGGCGCGCGACACGCTCTTCCCCGCTGACTTTCCTCCCCTGCCGGACTTTCCACCTCATGCAGTCAAGGCCGTCTTCGAGGCGTTTGACAGGCTCCGCACCGTGGATGAAATCCTGGAGCAGCCGGGCAAGCTGGGCCTCGTCATGCCCCCCGGCCGCTACGGCCACCCGCCGCGCGCGCCGCGCGCGGCGGCCGCGCGCGGTGGCGGCCTCTGAGCGCGCGGGCACGGCGCCCGGGCGGCGGCGCGGCGGCTACCCCTCCCGCTGCTTGCGGCTCGAGGCGTGGTGCACTGCCGGACAGCCGCCTTGCTGGCTGGCGCCGGCGCTCGCGCGTGGTGCGGGCGAAGCAATGCAATCGTCCGGGTGGTACAGCGGGTGGCGAGTCGCCGACTCAGTCGGGGGGGGGGGGGCGGCAAGCCACATAGTCGCGGTTGATGCTGCAAGCCACCGCATGCAGTACTAGTAGTTCGTCATGGGCGACGAGGGGCCTCACAAGCAAGATTGTGGGCCCCTTAAGCGGGCAGGGAACGACGACGAAGGAGATCGCATCATCTGCGCCTGGTTCTCGCCTGCTGCCTCCTGCCACTTCCCCTGCACAGCAGGGCGCTCATCGCACTCGCGACCTGTCCTGCCACCATTGGGACTGCCAGCCCCTCGACAGCTGGTCACTGGCATAGCGTGGACCTGGACCCCTGCTGGTGCCCCAGTCCAACCGGCTAGGCGGGCCGCGGGCCACGACGCAACGATGTCGAAGTCGTGGAGCAGGCTCTGCGGCCTTGTGCTGGCAGCCCTGGCGCTCTCTGGCCTCCCAGCACGCACTGAGGGCGCTGTCGTGACCAGCGCGAGCCTCGTGCTGAGAGTAACCTCGCCCCCCCAGGAGGACCGGGTGCACGGCAGCGTAGCCATACGCCCCAGCCTCACCAACCGCATCATGGCAAGCTTGCCGATGCCTGTTGCACCTGGTGCTGGCGTGGGGGTGCAGGCTCCACAGCGTGCGAGATGTCGTGCAGAGGGAAGGGGACAGGCAACGACAGACGGGCGCTCCCAAACCTGTCCCCCATTCCTTTGCCATGCTCCAGGCATGCTCTCATTTCCTAACCATCGCATGCGCTCCCCTCCCTCTGCAGTTTGACTTTTCGGTGACAACAACCGTGGCGGCCGGGACGATGCCATGCACCGCCCTCGCCTGCTGGCCGGGTGCGCCGCCGCGCCTTGCGTTGTGCACGGGCGTGCCGCGACGAGGCAACAGACGCCAGCCTGGCGCCACATCGCTTGCCCAGGCCCACCGCCCGCTCAGCGCGCGCCCCTGCCTCGTGCGCCGCACCCCCCCTGCAGCCCAAATCCTGCGCATCGTCGATGGCAGCGTGCCAGCGGGCTACCAGCGCCCCGTCGCGTCGCTGCTGCCGAGTGCGGCGCCCGCGCCGCCGCCGCCGCACCGTGCATCCCGCGCTGCCGCCGCTCCCCCTGCTGCGCCGTGCTCGCTGCGTGCCGCTGTGCGCCGGTGCCGCCCCAGTCCCCTCGGGCTGCGCTCGTCGTGCCATCCGACGCCGTCCGCGCTGGGCGAGCCCAAAGCGCACCCGCCCCTGCCGGGCAGTTGCAACCGGTCGACTGGCCGGCCGACCGACCGACTGCCGCTGCCCTTGCAACGCAGGCGACATCCGGCAGCTCGAGAGCGGCAAGTGGCTGGCCGTCTACCGAGGAGAGACGCTGGACAACGCTTTCCGCGGCCAGGGGACCTCCTACCTCCTCCGCGCATACTACGCCACCCCCACCGCACGCGGCGCCAACCGCGTCGCGACGCAGATCGCCGAGCTGACGATGGCGGTGGTGCGCCCTGCGCCGCGCGCGCCGCGGCCGCGCCGGCGGCGCCAGCCCCGCGCCCGCAGCAGCAGCCGACTGCGTGGGCCGAGCAGCTGACTGCGTGTGCCCCCGCGGCCCGTGCCGCAGACCGAACCGATCGGGAGCTGCGAGGATTATAAGAACGATCACGGCGCAAGTGGGCACTGCGCCGGGGGTGAGTTGTCCGCCCAGATGTCCCTCGAGAGGGCCGCCCTGCTCGCCCGCCGCGCTCGCTCGCCACCGCCCTGGTCCAGCTCAGAGCCTGGCAGGCCCTGCCGCGCGGCCCTTGGCCCCCCCGCCGCCCGATCCCTCCGCGTGACGCGCGTTTCCCCGACGCCGGCGGCCCTCCCGGGGCCCGAGGCTGTGCCGCTGGCTGCGCTGCCCCTCCCGCCCCCTGCGCAGGCGCCGGCGGCGGCGCGGGCTGCTGCTGCCGCGACCCCGCCGTCCCCGGCCTGCCCTACGGCCCCTGCGCCTCCAACAACAATGCGCTCGTCTGCTGCAGGACGCCCTATGCTTTTCCCGGTGCGGTGGGGACGGTGGGTGGGCGGGCGGGTGGCGTGCAGCGACGGCGTGCGAGGGCTGCCGGAGGAGCCTGAGAGGGGGGCGGCTGGCCGGTGGGCCATGGGGGGCCGGCCGAGCGCGCGGCTGGGGCGGCGGCTCGCTGCGCACAGCCGAGGCGCTGCGGCTCTCGTTCCTCTGCAACTTTCGCCGCCCCGCAGGCATCTGCTGCAACAAAAACGCCAACGATCACGGTAAGCTGGCGCGCCCGCCAGGTGGCACGCCTGCCAGGTGGCGCGCCCGCCAGGTGGCGCGCCGCACGCGTGCACGTGCGTCTCCCCGGGCTCGCAGGGCACACGCAGGCCAGCCCTCCGCATGCCTTCCCCGTGCTGCATCCTGCCTGCAGGCACCTTTGCGTGCTCCAAAATCCCTGGCTGCCCTGGGTACACGTTCCCGCCTCCGCCGCCACCTCCGCCGCCGCCGCCACCGCCGCCGCCTCCACCAGCCAAGCCCCATCCACCCCCCCCACCCCCCGGCGGCGGCAGCAGCCCCAGCGGCGGCCCTGCACCTCCGCCCCCCGACGCCTCGCCCAAGCCTCCTCCGCCCAGCGCCTCGCCCAAGCCTCCCCCGCCGCCCGGCACCTCGCCCAAGCCTCCCCCGCCGCCTGACGCTTCGCCCAACCCTCCCCCGCCCAGCGCCTCGCCCAAGCCTCCCCCGCCGCCCCCCGGCACCATTCCCTCACCACCCCCGCCGGACGCCTCGCCCCATCCACCCCCGCCCGGCCCCTCGCCCAAGCCTCCCCCGCCCAGCGCCTCCCCCCATCCACCCCCGCCCGGCACCTCGCCCAAGCCTCCCCCGCCCAGCGCCTCTCCCAAGCCTCCCCCGCCTCCCAGCGCCTCTCCCAAGCCTCCCCCGCCGCCCGGCGCCTCGCCGGCGCCGCCTCCCCCGCCCCCGCCGGTGCGCCGCCCGCCGCCAATCTGCGACCTGCCCTGCACCCCGCCTCCAACCTCCTCCCGCGCTTCTTTCCTGCGCTGCTGATCTCCCTTGCTCCCCACCCTCGTCGCCGCAGGACGTCCCCATCGACCCTCCCATCGTTCCCGAGGGCAACGCCACCCTTCTCTTCAGCGCCATCTCCTGCGCCTGCGGCCACGTCACCAAGTTGACCCTCGGAGGCTCCCAGTTCGGGTGAGACTGCTGCGCCGCGCTGCTGCCACGCCCCGCGCCCCGCGCCCCGGCCCGCACGGCCCTGCTCCCGCCGCGCGCTGCGCCCTCCTGCGGCTGCACCCGCCCACTCGCCCCGCACCCACGCACCCACACTCCCGCCCGCCTCGCACCCCACGCGCCCACCTGCCCCGCACCCCCCGCACCGCTCACTCACCCACCCACCCGCACAGGAGCCAGTTCTGGGTGGAGACTGTGGACTTTATGTGCTCCGATGGGGCAGTGGTGCGCGACGCCTCCGTCCGCCCCACAGAGTACGTCCCCGTGCCGGGTGAGAGCCCGGAGGGCTTCCAAGGCCTCATCGCCGCATGGTGGCAGCTCAAGTGAGCGCGGGGGCGGACGCGGGAGGGGCGGCGCGGCATGGGCGGCATGGGCGGGGCGGCGCGGGGCGCGCGCGCGACGCAGTGGGGAGGACCAGGCAGGCAGCGGCACGACAGGCGCGCCCGCTCCTGCTCGCCACCACCTGTGGCCACGGCGGTAGTCCCAGGCTCTGCCGGCGGCGGGTCGCGATGCCCCTGCCATCCCCACTCCACCACACCCACCCACCCACCGCAGCCGCGTGGTGGGCATGGTTGGCCTGGACACCGCGGGCGGTGCCGGCCAGGGCTCCGAAGGGTTCTGCCCCGCGGGCCGGGTGGTGGGCGGCCTGCGCTTCGGGCGCCACCCCCCCACCAACCCCACCCTGCCAAACGTCGTCGGGAAGCTCGCGCTCTCGTGCGTGCCGCGCGGCCACTCCTGCACGCCCGTCCCGCCGCAGCAGGGCGGCGTGGTGGGCGACCCACACTTCAAAGGCGCGCGGGGGGGGCAGGCGCCCGATGCCTCTGACGTCTCTGACAGAGGGGCGGGCGCGCTCACTGGCCTCGGTCCCAGGGGCGGCATGGGGGAGGGGGCGCGGCTACGAGCCAAGCTGTTGCGGCGGCCTGCAGGGGGCGGCGGCCTGCCGCGTGCGGCGCCGAGGGCCCCGCGCCGACCCTGACGCTCCCCTCCCCGCCCCATCGCCTGCCCAGGCTTCAACGGCACGCGGTGGAGTTACCAGGGCAAGCCGGGGACCTGGAATCCCATCCTCGTCTTCCCCGGCACCTCCCTCCGCGCGCTCTTTGCCGCCGGTCCCCTCCCCGCCACCACCGTCGTCGCGCGCTTCGCCCTGCGCAACGGCCCGGACGCCATCTCCCTCACCGTCTCCGGCGCCCGCCTGCTCGTGCGCGCCAACGGCGCGCTGCTCGCGCCCGGAGCCAGCCGCACGCTGCCCGGCGGCACGGTCGTCACCGCCGTCGGCGGCACGCGCGCCAAGGTCGAGCTGGACGCTCTCACGATCAGGGCGGTGCGGCAGAAGACCTGGATCAACGCCGTGATCGACGTCGTGGCGCCGCTGCCCGCACCCGTCACCGGCCTGCTGGGCGCGACGTACAGCGCGCCGAGCGTGGCGCGCGCTGCGCGCGCGCGCGCGGCGGCGGCGGGCGCCGGCGCCCGCGCCCGATTGCCGCTGGCAAGCGCCAGCATCGTCAACATCGGCTGAGCCTTGCATCAAACAATTATGACATCCTTCCTAATTCTGCTCTTCTTCACTGGGTCCTGCTATTCTGTACTGGGCTTCCCTGCTTCTCCGCTCCCGGCCTAGTTGTATCGACACGCGTGTGCGACCTCGGCAGCCCCTTCGCCACACCCCTCCTCTGCCCGCACCCTCCGCCTCGGTGCACGCATGCCTCCCGCCACGCCTCTTCCCCTTGCACCACAACACCCCCCATCGCCCTAAGCTTTCCTGCATGCCACCCCCACACCCTCTGCGCTTACCAGTCCTCCCGTGCCGCTCCCAGCGCCTGGCCCCTGTGCCGCGCGGGCCCCAGCCCCACAGCCAGCCGCTCCCTTGCGCCGCCGCGCTCTTGTGATTAATAATGTGTTTTCTCGCGCTCCTGTGATCACTCAACTGCTCGCAGGCATGCGTCCCACCGCGAGCGGCCTGCGCGCCTCGTGGGCTCAGCACGGCAGCGCTGCCGCGCGGCCGCCGCCCCCCGCCCCCTGCTCCCGGCGCGCGGGTTCTCCGCCCGCCACGCGCGCCGCCGTACTTTCCTCCCGCTCCAACCTACTTTAGGGACCAGATGCTGCCCCTGCTGGAGCACAGGTCCTTGACAACCTTGGAGTAGCTGCGTTGCAGAGACGAGGCGGGCGGGAGGGCGCGGTCGGCCCAAGGGCGCGGGAGGGCCGGGGAGGGCGCGGGGGGGGGGGGAGGAGGCGCATGCGCGCGCCGCCCCCGGCGGCGCCGCCCCGAGCACACGCGCCGCCCCCGGCGGCGCCTCCCCTGCAGGGCGCGGGCAGGCGGCTGCAGCAGCGGCAGTTGGCAGAAAGGATCTCTCACAGCGAGTCCGAGACTGGGATGCCCTTGGCCGTTGCCGCCTCCAGCAGCTCCGCTCGCTTGAAGTGCTCCTTCTCCTGCGAAAACGGAGAGCGGAGCGAAAAAGGGCACGGCGGCGGCGTGGGGCAGCCGCCGGCGCGGCAGCGCGGGGACCGGCGCGGCGGCGAGGCGCAGGCCGACGGCAACGCCGCGAAAGCGTCGCAATACGAGCAAAGCGGCGACAATGCAACAAGCGCGCCTCCCCAGCCTCTGCCCACCTGCAGCAGCTCGATGACCAGTCCTCGCAGAGGGTCGATGGCAGACTGACCGGTCTTTGCAAGCAGGTAGGATCTGCAGTGGCGGTGCGGAAGCGGTGGCGCGGGCCCAGGGGCGTGCGACGCGACGCGGCGCGCGGGGCGGCGGGCACCGGGCGCGCGCCAGCCTTGCTCGGCCGGTTGGCTCGCGCAGCGGCACCACCAAACACACGCACACACACCACACGCACGCCGCACGCACCTGCGGATGCAGAGGACGGCGCCGCCGCCCAGCACGGCGTGGTGCAGCGCCGCGTCGGAGCAGGTGGCGGCCGCTGCGCTGACCTCCGGCTCGGGCTTGTAGCTTCAGTTACGGTCGAGCGGGGCGGACGAGGGGGGAGGGGCTGGTCGGAAGGGCGCGAGAGAGCCCGGCCCGCCCCCGCGCACCGGGGCGGCGCGCGCCGGAAATTTCCGCCCTCCCCCGGCCCGCGCGCCGTGGCTGCGCTGCGTGGACGTGCCAACCGCACGCACTGAGCCCATCGGCCTCCCCCCCCGGCAGAGGAAGGTGCTCATCGCCGGAGGCTCTACCAAGCCGCTGCTGTACTGACAACACTGCGATGCAGCATGCACCGATATCCATATGCACCGCACTGATATCGATGCGCTGATATCCACACACACACAGTCTGTCGGCCCACCGGCAGAGGAAGGTGCGGATGACGTCCAGCTGCGCGACCGCGGCCTGCGCCAGCAGCGCCGCCACGGCGCCGGGGACCTTGGCTGCCACGCCCTCGGGCAGCAGGTCCGCCTCCTGGTGTGTGTGTGTGGGGTGGTGGTGGTGTGTGTGTGTGTGTGTGGG
>PCFQ01000077.1:579397-602322 GCA_003063905.1 Chlorella sp. A99 | reverse complement strand
CCCCCCCCCCCCCCCCCCACCACCACCACCACCACAACCAACCCCCCACCCCACACACCCACCCCACCCCAATTTCGCACAGATGGTGGTGTTCTGCCCCAACGCCGGCCTGCTCTGCGGCTGCGTGCTCTCCCTCGTCCCCATGCTGCTGCCCTTCTCCTGGCAGTGCCTGCTGCTGCCGGTGCTGCCGGCGGCGCCCGCCTCGCGCCTCGACCTGCTCGAGGCGCCGGTGCCGTTTGTGCTGGGCGCACTGTACAAGACGGCCGAGGTGGGTGGGTGGGGAGGAGGGCGCTCCCTTCCTTTCTGCATTCAGTGGGGGAGGGGAGGGTTCCGTCTTGCTTTCGGCCTTTTCGCTTCTGGGAGGCTTCTGGGAGGAGAGGGAGTGGGGAGGAGGGAGGGAGGGGAGGTGGGTGGCGCAGGGCGCGCAGCGCGGCCCTCCCCCCCCCCCCACAACCCAACCCCCCCACCCCCACCCCAACCCCCACCCCAACCCCGCCCCCACCCCTGCAGGTCCGCGCGCGGTGCGGGGGGCTGATCCGAGTGAACGTCTACAAGGACCGCATCAAGAACGCGGGGGGGCTGCCGCCGCTGCCGCAGGCGGCGGCGCTGGCCGAGGCGCTGGCGGGGACGTATGCGGAGCTGAGGCGCGCGGGCGCGGGGGTGTGGGGGGGCCTGGGGAGGGGGCGCGTGCGCTGCGACGAGCGCGCCGCCGCCGCCGCCGCAGTTTGCTGGTGCACCTCCACCCCACGTCCTTCCACCCCCAATTGCCCCGCAGCCTGAACACTCTCACACACACACACACACACTCTCTCTCTCTCCCCGCCGCCACAGGAAGATCAGCAGCGGGCGCGCGGCGGCCACGCGGCCGGTGCACATGGTCAGCGACGCGCAGCAGGTGGGCGGGAGCAGGGGGGGCAGTGCGGGCGGGCGGGCAAAGCATGAGGAGCAGGAGCGGGCGCACCACAGGGGCCTGCCACGCATCCTTCGCCCTCCGGGCCACGCCGCCCTGCCCCTACCCCTGCCCCCGCCCCTCACTCCCCCCTCAACTACCCACCACACCCCCACCACTACCCACCACACCCCCAAACCCACGCTCGCGCAGGTGCTGGCCGAGTGCTTCCTCTCCACGCTGCAAAAGTACCTGCGCTCCCTGGTGGCAGACCTCAAGGCCCACTGCATCACCGACGTATCGGCCAGCATGGAGCGCGTCAGGTGCGGCCGCGGGGCGGGGCGCGGGGGGGGGGGGGGGGGGGGGGGGGGNGCGGGGGGGTGGGGGGGGGGGGGGGGGGGGGGGGGGCGCGGCGCCTGGGTCGCTCTGGCCTCTGGCGGCCGCCCCGCCCGCGCGCTGCCACTGCCCCCCAGCTGGCCGCCGCCCGGCCTCGCAGCCCCCCACTCCAAACCAACTCTGCCCCCCCCCTCCTGCCTGTGCAGCGTGCTGATGAAGGACAGCTTCGTGGAGAGCTTCCCCCCGCGCGACAAGCCCTTCATGCGCCAGTTTGCCGAGACCCAGATGTTTGCCGTCTACTGCGACGCGGTGCTGGGCTGAACAGGGCCCAATGCCGTGTCCAGACCCCCGCGCGGGCCTCCCCCACGCGCAGCGCCGCGGCGCAGGCGGCCTGGCGACCGCCCGCGCCACAACCGACCTGGCACCCACCCCCGGCCACTTTAGACTCTAGATGCCATGCCTTCGCGCACTCGTGCCAACTCAGTCCCTGGTCATGCAACTCTGGCACCCCCGTGTGTGTTAACCTCTGCACGCGGCATTAAAAATCAAATTCAGCTGAGAATCTCAGGTGCGGTGTCATCACGCCTGCCAGCTCACGGGCACTCTCAAGTCAGGCCGGCCAGGCTTCGTTTCTCGCCCTCACATCAATCACAGGGCAGCACAACACAGCGTCAGGCACGGCTGTCTGTTAGCGGGGCGGTCGGTGCTGGTCGCTGCGCCGGCTGCTGCTGGGGGAGCGAGGCTGCTGCGGGTTGGGGCGCAAGCTGCTGCTGCTGCTGCTGGCGGCCCGCGGCGCCGAGGCGACGCTGGACAGGCCGCTGCTGCCGCCGCCGACCCCCGTCTTTGGCTTGGCTGCCAAGGGGCTGCTTCTGCTTCTGCCGTTGCCGCTGCTGCTGCTGCTGTTGCTGCCGCTGCTGGCCGTGACTGGCACGACAGTGGTGGGCGGCGGGGTCTTGCTCACAGACCTGCCGAGCAGCTTGGCCCCCGCACCCGCCGGCCGGCCTGGCCGCACCAGGGGCGAGGGCAGCCCTGCCGGCGTCGCCGCGCCGCCGTTGCCGCCTGCCGCGGGCAGGCGGTTGCTCTGGCTGCCGGGACGGGCGGGGGAGGCCCTGGTGTGGAGGTCCTCGGATATGGAGCGCCTGACACGCGCCGCCGGAGCCGGCCGCGCGCCGCCCGCGCCACCCGCGCCAAGCGGGCTGCCCCGCAGCCCCGGCCTGGCCCCCGGCCGCCCCCGCGCGAGACCGGGCGAGTCGGGGTCTGACGTGCTGCGCTGGTGCCCGGCGCTGCCCCGCGGGTCGCCAGCGGCGCCAGCCCCAGCCGCGCGCGCCCCGCCGCCGGCCCAGCCCTGCCTGCCCGGGCTGGCCCCCGGCCGGCCGCCGCCGCCGCAGGCCTCGCCGCGCGGGCCGACGCCGCCGGGGGCAGCGCCGCCGGCACGGCCGGCGCTGGCGAGCGCGCCCACGGGGCCCAGGCCGGCGGCGGCGCGCAGGGAGGCTGCCTGCGCCTCCACCTCGGCCCTGATCCTGTCGAGCCCTTCGGGGTCGAATGCCCAGTCGCGCTCGCCCTCGGCCCGCGCCGCATCGGCCGCCTCGTACGCCTTGACCTCGGCGCTGCTTCCCTCGAGCGCGCCGCACGACATGCGCACCGGCTGCCGCTTGTACTCGTCGTTGGCCTGGGAGGGTGGGCGGAGGGGTGGGTGGGTCGATGGAACGTGGGCGAGCGCAGGGAGGCGAGGAGCAGGGCGAGTGGGGCTGGAGTGCAGGCGAGCGTGGCATGCCCCAGGCAGGCGCAACAGGCAGCATGCAAACATACCCTGCCACCCGGACAAGAGGTGCCCGCTGGCAGCCAAGCAGGTGGGTCCCCCTTGCCTCGCCTCTCCCCCCTCGCCCCGTCTCCCGCCCCGCCCTCGCCGCGCCCCCACGCTCGCCTTGCGCGCCGCCCGCGCCACCTCGGCGTCGCGGTCGGTGATGAGCCGGCTCATCGCCGAGTTGAGAAGCTCCAGCAGGCCCACGTCGTCGGGCAGGGCGACGACCTGGGGGGAGGGAGGGGCGCACAGGGAGGGAGGAGTCGACTCAGGGGATGACCCGAGGAGCGAGGGCGGCGCCGCCGGGCTCTCCACTCTGCTAGCAGCAGCCGTGCGCCCAGGGAGCGCTCGGGCCCTCGCCCCCTGCGTGGCCCACTCTCACGCCCCGCCACCACCGCCACAGAGGCAGTCCCCCCCAAGCGCTGCAGAGGCCGTCCCCCGCGACAAACGCGCCTGCTTGAGCGCGGGCATCGCGCTCGCGAGCGCGAGGCGCACCGCCGCCACCGGGTCGAGCGCCAGGACCAGGCACGCCTCCAGCAGGTGCGCCTTGAAGAAGCGGGAGGAGAAGCGGCGCAGCGTGGCGCAGCAGAAGTCCACGAATGCGGCGCGGCCGCGGCAGCAGCGCGCGAGCGCCAGCTCCCGCACGGCGCGGCCGTAGAGCGCGGTGCGCGCGGTGGGGCGCCGCGCGGCGCGCCACGCCTCGGCCGCCGCCTCGGCCGCGGGGCCGCGCAGGGCGGCGGGGCCCTCGGCCAGGTAGCGAAGCGCGATGGGTGCCAGGCGGTCGGACATTGCGTCGGGTGGAAAGAGCGCGCCGCCGCCCTCGCCCACCAGGCGCAGCAGCTCGAGCTGCAGCCGCCAGTCGCGCCCCGACAGCACTTCCAGCCGCAGCAGCGGCTCCACAAACTCGGCGCAGCCACGGCTGCTTCCGCCGGCCGCGTGGGCGGGAGCGGAAGACGAGGGGGCAGGGGAACTGCCCGCCTGCGCCGCGTCCGCCGCCGCGGGGGCAGTCCCAGCAGGAACAGTGCTTGCGCCGCTGCCCGGGTCGGCCGCCGGCGGCGCCGGTGCGGCCGCAAACAGCGGCAGCGCCTGGCGCAGGCCACCCACCACCGCGCGCACGACGGCCGGGTCCTCGTCCCGCAGCAGCGCGCCCAGCGGCTGGCGCAGGTACAGGCCGCAGCGGTCGCGGCCGAGCAGCGTCGCAAGCGCGGAGAACCCCGCCGCCACTGCCCGGCGCACGGGCGCCTCGGCGTCGCCGACCAGCAGCAGCAGTGCGTCGTGCATGTGCGAGCCGTAGCGCCGTGACCCCGCGCCGCGCAGCATCGCGGGCAGCGCCGCCGCGCAGGCCTCGCGCGTGGGCGGATCGTCGCGCGCCGCCAGCGAGCGAAAGAGCGAGAGGAGGGTGTTGGCATCGCCGTCGGACGCCACCTCGGGCAGGAGCCGCCCCGCCAGCTCGCCAAACGTGCCCGCCAGCGCGCGCTGCATCTCTACGTGCCGGTCGGGCAGCTGCGCCTGGCGCAGCAGCGCGGGCAGCATCGCGCGGCGCCGCGGCTCGGGGCCCAGGAGCGGCAGCAGCGCCGCCAGCGCGCGCCAGGCCGCCACACGCACCAGCACCTGTGCGAGGGCGGGAGAGGGGCGACGAGCATGCCAGCAGTCGCCTGGCGAGCGGCGGCGATGGGCGCAGAGCAGCACGGCGCGTGATGCACAGAACAGAATGCGACAGCCGGCTAGCAAGGCAAGCAGGCGTCAGCCACCCGTCCTCCTTGCCTCTTCGTCTTCTGTCAACTGCAGCACCTCGGCCAGCACCGTGCCCAAGATGGCCTCGCCCACGTGTGACCCCCGCGACGCACGCTGCTGCTGCGGCGGCGGCGGCTGAGCCTGCTGCTGAGAGGCGCCGTCTGGCGGCGGCCCCACCGGCCCTGCCGCCGCCGCCGCGATAGCGGGCAGCTGCTCGCACATCGCGCGGCGCACCTGCCACTCTGTGTCCTGGCACATGGCCGCCGCGGCCCTGACCAGCGTGCGCTCGATCTCGTCATGCGACAGGTGCGGCGCTAGCAGGCCCAGCAGCTGGCACGAAAGGCAGCGCGCGGCCATCCCCGCGGCGCCGCCCGGCCCCCGCGCCAGCACCAGCGGCAGCAGCTTGGCCCGTAGCGTGTGCGCCTCGAGCGCAGGCGCGAGGTCGCGCAGGCAGGCAAGCCAGGCCTGCTGCAGCGGCGAGGCGCGCGCCCCGGGAGGCACCGCGCCGCCCAGCACCGCCGGCAGCAGCTCCGCGAGCTCGTGGGGCGCGAGCAGGCGCCCGCGCGCCAGCGACGCAAACGCCTCTGCCGCCGCCAACTGTGCCTCCTCGTCCAGGGCGGGCAGGCGGTCGGCCACGGCGGCCACGACGCGCCAGGCGCCGCGCCCCGCGCCGCGCGCCAGGCCCGGCAGGTTGTCGACCAGCGCCCGCAGCTGCACCGCCTGCTCCCCATCCAGGTACAGCTTCGCCCGCTCCAGGTCGGTCAGGCCGTCGGGCACCTGGGTGCAGCGGCGGGGAGGGTGGGCAGCGGCAGCACATTTTGGGCGGACGGGACTGCTCAGGATTGCAGAAGTGTGCAGCGTCTGTCAGAGCGGCAGTCGTGCAGCGCGCGCGTGCACGGGCGGCGAGGGCGGTGAGCGTGGCAAGAGATCAATCGCACCGTGAGACGCGCCAGCTCCTCATCCGAGACCAGCTGGTGCAGGTCCGCCTCGCCCTGCACGTCCAACGCATCCATGTCGCGCATGGCGGCAGCGCCGCTGGAGCCTGCACGAGGGCCGGGCCGGGACAGCACGCTGGAGCCTGCACGAGGGCGCGGGCCGGGACAGCACGCTGTGGCGCTAGGGCAAAGAGCGTGCCGTGGCTGAGGCGCGCTGGACAATGTCTCCAGCCTCGGCCCACCTCCGGCAGCAGGCGACAGCTGGCGGTCGTCGGGGCGGTGCCGTCACTCTCGCCTGGTAGCGCCTGCGGCTGAAGAGATATCCCCCGCCTCCCCTGAGTCGTCTGTGACGCTAGAGCGCCCGGGGCGGTGCAATTCGAGCGAGGAGGCGTTGACTCGCTCGTGCGAGCCCCTGGGCCTTCTCAAGCACGCGTAATGTGCACTAGTAGTGAAAATGAGCTGTCGACAGCCCAGCGAGGGCTGCGCCTTAACAGTGGAGCTCCCTGAACACCAGAGCGGAAAAGGCCATCGCTTGCAGCTGCGGTTGGGCGCCCCGAAATCAGAGATCAAGCAGAAATGTGAAAAAGAATGCGCAAAAGAGCCGCCTGTTGGGCTCCCCGCCCCGCTGCCGCTCCGGCGGCAATGCCGGCAGCATTGAAAGCTTGCGCTGCCAGCCCCCCAGATGAGCAAGGCAGTCAAGACTGTGGCCGTGTGCAATCAAGGCCGAGCATTGTGTGGCCTGGCGGTGACGGAAAGGCATGCTGGAGCGTTGCGCTTCCTCCAGTCTCATTCTTCTGCCCTCCACCTGCCGATCGCCCATCAGCTCTGATAGTGATGGCATGACCAGGCGCCATGCCCAACCCCAAGTCCGAGGCCTCCGAAGGGCGGCATGGCCAGGCGCCGGGCCTGGCGTCGCCCCGGGTGCCCTCTGGCACCGACCTGGAAGCCGAGGGCTCGCAGCGCTCGCCCGGTGAGGCGCCGCCTGCTGCTGGGCAGCCGCCTGGAGGACCTAGGGGCGTTCCATGGGGCTGATGCCGACCAGGAACAGCGTCCTGCTGATGCCTAGGCACGGCTGCTCTGTTGCTACGTCGCCCCGTCGTCGCCGCCCAGCAAGCCCGCCGCGGGTGTCGCGAGCACCTACTTCCGCCTCGCCTCGTCGCAGGGTCCGGTGACCCGCCCGACACTCTAGACCAGTTTGCTGAGGAGCAGGGCACGGGCCAGCTGCGTGGGCGCAGAGCAGCAGCCGGCACGCGGCCGAGCCACGCCGGCGGCTCGCCGCCGCGACCTAGCCATGCGGGAGGCTCGCCGCCGCGGCCCAGGCCCTCCGCCAAGGGTGCCACGGGTGCGGCGATGAGCCTGTTTGGCAGCTCCTCTGCTGTGAAGCTTGCCAAGCCCAAGGCCAGCTCCCCGCCCAAGCAGCGCCCCCAGCAGCAGCAGCGCTCGGCGCCAGCAGAGCAGCAACACCAGCAACACCAGCAACACCAGCGGCATCAGCAGCAGCAGGAGTGCGAACAGAAGCAGGAGCAGCAGGAGCAGGAGCAGGAGCAGCAGCAGCAGCAGCAGCAGGAGCACCCTGCTGAGCCTGAGAGTGCACGGCACCACCCAAGCTCCCAACACACCGGCACTGGAGGCAGCAAGCCCGACGCCGCCTCCCTCGCAGCTGCGGCCGTGTCAGCTGTGTTTGGTGCAGCTTTTCGGCCGCCCAGCCCCGCACGGCCGGCCGCACAGGAGCCGCCGCCGAGCAGGGCGGGCGCCGGCTCGCCGCCAGCGCTGCGGCTGGCGCCAATGCGGCCGCTGAGCACCACATCTGCGGCGGCCGGCGGCGAGCCACAGGTCTTCACCCCCAGGGCAGCACACGCGCATGAGGCGCCGCCGCCGCCGCCGTTTGCCCCTGGTGCCGGTGCCAAGGCTGCAGAGGCTGTCGGGTCCCTGGCTTCCTCACCCCCAATGGAAGGCTCGCCGGCAGGCAGTGGCCATGGCGAGGGAGCGGCCTGGGCCACCGGCTACGCGCGCCCCGCGTCGGCGGTGGCGGTGACAGACGCTGCCTCGCAGCCGCCGTCCATCCACGGCGTGCCGCAGCGCCCCTCCTTCATGCGCCTCCGCAGCCGCAGGGGGAGTGAGTGTGCGCCTGCCGATGCGCCGCGCGCATGTGGGCCAACGACGCCCTGCGCTCTGCCTGCGCTCTGCGTGTGCTTCTGTCCTGCTCCCCGACAGCCGCCGATCGCTGCCGCGCGCCCGCAGCATCCCCCGGGGGCCTGCCCGAGCCCGGCGGCGCGGCCGAGGGCTTTCTCCCTGGCGCGGCCGCCGGCGCCAGCGACACCGCTGGCGCGGTCGGCGGGGCGCCCGCGGAGGAGGTCGACGCGGAATCGTCCGTGGCGGCGCCGGAGCCGCGGGGACCGCCCAGTCTGGCGGTCATCGCCGCGGCTGCAGCGGCGGTGCCTGTGGAGGGCAAGAAGAAGCGGCGGCGCTGGCTGCTGATGCTCCTGCTGCTCCTGCTCCTGCTGCTGGGTGGTGGCATCGGTGGTGGCCTCGCTGCTGCGCTGCTCAAGCGCCGGGCGGCGAAGCCGGCAATCTACGAGGCCCCCAGCTGGACGCCCGCCACGCGGCAGGCCTACTCTGGTGCGTGCTTTCCCCAGCCGCACAGCGGCTGCAGCAGCGTCGTCGGCTCGCCTGCCGCTGCCTTTCCTCCCTCCCTCGGCACCCTTTCTGCACTCTCCTCTCTCCAACACGCGCGCGCCTCCCCTGCACGTGGCCCGTTCCCCTCACCCGCAGCCAAGGTGATGGGGGTGGGCGCCTCGGGCGGCCTGTGGCGCGTGACCCCCTCGGCCGAGGCGCTGCCCTGCAACGGCGCGTGCGGCACCGGCGGCTCCGGCGCCGCGTCAATCAGCTATTGCGGCGACTCAGGCGGGTTGTTTGCATTAGGGGTTGCAGAGAGTGCGTGGCTGTGCTGGGGGGTTGTCGCGCAGCGGCGCCGCGAGTGAGTGGTTGTGAGCGCATGTCCAGGCGCACGGCTGCCGCGCGCTGTCGCGGACGGGGCCTCGCCGCCCACGCTGACGGCTCTTCCCGCCCCCGCCCTTTCCACCTGCCCGCCCTGCAGTCTGGTATATGGATACCGCGGGCGACTGGGTGCAACTCATGGGCCTGCCAGGGGTCAAGGCAAGGCTATTCAGTCTCTCGCCCTGCACTGCACTTGAACGCGCCCTGCGTTGAATGTCCCATAGAACTCCTGCGCGGGGGGCTGCTGGTTGGCCGCCTGCGGCGGATGTTGCTCGGGGCTGAGCGCTTTGGGCGGACGCTCCTTGGGTGAGTAACTCTGACGGCGGCGGTGCCGCGTAAGTATTTCCCACCGGGCGAGCGTGCCTCAAGGTGCTCAGTCCCCAGCAGCACAGCAGGCGGCGCCGGCACACCAGCAGCCCCGAGAGCAGTCCACTCCCATCAACGCATCTCTCACCCAATCCGAAGGGATGGCAAATGGGCCGATGGCCGAACAGGCCGACAGCCAGACCCCTCGGCGCTGCGCTGCCCGCGCCCGCCGCTGCCCCCAGCACGCCCTGCCCCTCGCCCGCCCCGCCGCGCCTTCCGCTGCAGGTGATTGCTGGGGCCGTCAATGGCACCGCCTACGTCATCAACGCCTGCAACGAAGGTGGGAAGTGGGCCACGGGGGCGCGGAGCGTGCGGGGCGCCAGGGAAGGGTCTCGGGAGAAGGGCGGCGCACCCAGCGTGGGGCGCTCCCATCTGCTGGACGTGCCTGCGCCGCCTGCCCGAAGCCGTCCCTGTCTCGCCTCCAACACTCCCATGCTGCTCCGGTTTTTCGACATTCAACGCTTGCAGGGTTCTTCTTCAACAGCAGCTCCTGGATCTTGATCGCCGGCCCTAACGCCTCCCTGGCCGCCCCCGCCCCCGCCGCGTCTGCGGCGGCCTCATCAGCGGAAGCTGCCGCTGGCGGCGGCTGGGGCGCCGGTGCAGACCCCGCCGCGCAGGCGTGCCCGGCGGGCGGCGCCGCCGGCTGCGCTGGCCTGCAGGCGACGCGGCGGAGGGCGCTGCACCAGGTGCGCTGGCAGCTAATGGCAGCATGTTGTCGAGTGCGGCGCCGCGCTGCACCACCGCGCGCCCCTGCCCCTCTGTCGTTACTTCATTGGCTGCGCCGCCCACGCATGCCCATCCGCTCTCGCTCGCCCGGCCCCACTGCAGGTGCCGGAGGGACTGGACCTCTCGCTGAGCCCCGCCGGCCGCCCGGTGAGCGTCCAGGCTACTAGCAGGCTAGTAGCAGGCCAGCAGGCCGCCGACCCAGCGGCCTGGTGGGCCAGGCCGTCTGCACCCTCCCTCCCCGCCTCACCACCCGACCCTGCACCAGCCCACTTTCCCCACACCACCATGATGCACATACCCACACACGCATATGCTTCCCCCTGCAGGATGGAATTGTCGACGGTGTAGTCGTGGCCGATGCCACCATGTGGGCCCTGCTTTCCTCCCGCGACTTGGTGCGCACGCGCCGCGCGCCACGCCGTGGCGGGGACCGCCGCCGTGGGCTGCCTGTTGGGCTGGCCACCCACTCAGGGGCCGGCCGCTTCACCTGGCCTCTTTGGCGCTGTCTGGATGAAGCGGCGGATGGCCTGCATCCGCTCTGCAGGTGCGGCAGTACGACCCCTCCGCCAACCTGTGGCGCGATGCGGTGCAGTCCGCCGCCCCGCTGGCAGGTGCGGCGAGAGGGCGCGCTGCCGCTTCGGGAGCCGGTCCAACTGCATTCTGGGGTGCAGCTTCAGGCTCAGGGGAGCGGCGGCGCCGGTGAGGCGCCTCGCCCCGGCCCCCTGCCCACCCGCCGCGCGCAGGCGTGAGCGGCGTGGACGGCGGCGGCCGGCTGACCGCTCTCACTGAGAGTCGCGAGGTTGTGAAGCTGGACCCCTCCAGCGCCGCATGGCGGCCCAACGGCAGCCTCCCCGCCTGCCAGGCACTGCCGCCGTTCTGCTGCGGCGCAGCCGCGCTGCAGTCGCCCTCGCCACGCCGGCGATTCGCCTGCTCGCTGTGTGCCCAGCGCCGTTTTGTGCTCCGCCGTGCCAGCCTCGAGCCGCCATGCGCTGCGCCTGTCCCTCTGCTCCCCCTTGCAGGCTGTGTATGACGCCCAAGGGCAGCTCTGGTACAGCGGCCGGCACGCCGATGGCAGCTGCGCCGGCGTCTCGGTGTGCCAGGCGGGCGACGCGACGGCGTGCCAGCAGGTTGGGGGGCGGGGGCGGGGGCGCCATTGCCGGGCAGGCCGGGCGCGGGGGCACAGGGCGCAGGGCCCAAGGGGGAAAGGGCGAGGGAGAGAGCCGAGCCGCTTCCATCCCTGCCTCCCCTCAGATCTACGGAGGCAGCGTGCAGAGCTATGCAGTCAACGCCCGCGGCGACTGCGCAGGTGGGCGGCGCCTGGGCGGCCGAGTGCGACCCAGTCCGACAGGCCTGCGCGCGCCGCGGCCGCGGCCGGGCCTCGCCTGCATGCACGTGCGCCGCTCGCACCTCGGCCCAACTGATGCGCCTCCCTACCTCCCCTCCTCACGCCTGCCTCCCCTCCTCCCCTCCCCAGAGGTGTGGGTAGTGGACGCAGAGGACAACGTGCTCCATACGATCCTGGTGTCCCTGGCGCCCCTCAGGGCGGCGCCGCCGCCGCCGACGACGACGACCTCGCCGCCGCCCGCCGGGGCGCCCCCGCCGCCGCCTGCCGGTGCGCCCCCGCTGCCCTCGCCGCCACCGCCCGCGCCGGCGGCAGAGCTGTCGCCGCCGCCGCTGCCGCCGCCATCGCTGATGGTACCGGAGCATCTGTCGCCTCCAGCGCCCGCCCCGGACTCACCGCCGCCGCCGAGCGGGCCCTCAAAGCCGGCGGGCGCAACCCCGCCGCCCTCGCCCCCGCTGTCGTCGGCATCGCCGCCGCCGCCAGGCGAGCCCTCGCCGCCAGCAGGCGCGGCCCCTCCTCCTCCCTCCCCTGCGCCGGGCGCGGCGCCTCAGCCTCCACCTCCTATGCTCGGCAGCCCTCCTCCGCCGACTCCCTCCGCGGCCACGGGGCCGCCGCCGCCGGGCGCGACGGCGGCACCGCCACCGCCTGGCTCGCCACCACCACCGTCGCCACCACCACCGCCTGGCTCGCCGTCCCCTTCGCCACCGCCACCGCCTCCCGTCGCACCCCTTGGACCGCCTGCCTCACCCTCGCCGCCCCCTGTGTCGCCGCCTCCTTCGCCTCCTTCCTCTGCTCTGGCGCCTCTGTCGCCCCCGCCATCGCCGCCGCCACCCAGCCCCCCGCCCGCAGCCGTGCTCCCACCCAGCCCCCCGCCGCCATCGCCGCCGCCACCCAGCCCGCCGCCGCCGCCGCTGCCATCGCTGCCGCCACCTGGCCCCCTGCTATCATCGCCACCTCCACCCAGCCCCCCGCCCGCAGCCGTACTCCCATCCAGCCCCCAGCCGGCATCGCCGCCGCCACCCAGTCCACCACCGCCGGCGCCTTCCCCGCCCCCACCGAGGCGAGCTGTGCGTCCCTGGCCCGCCACCAGCATACGCTGCACCAGTAATTGTCTCATTTGCTGTCCGTCGTGCTGATGTGCAGCCCGCTGCCACCTCCTGGGGCGCCGCTCCAATCGCCTTCGCCACCTCCCCCCTCTCCGCCGCCGCCGAGGCAAGCGTTTGGTTCAGCTCTGCCTAGGGGCTTCGCGAGTTGCAGAAATGCGACACGCCTAACATGCCACCGCCCTCCCTCTTTGCGCCGCAGCCCCCCGCCGCCCTCTCCTCCGCCGGGCATGCCGCCACTGCCCTCGCCGCCGCCGCCTTCACCGCCGCCGGGCGTGCCGCCGCCGCCCTCGCCTCCGCCGGGCGTGCCGCCTCCGCCTTCACCGCCGCCGGGCGTGCCGCCGCCGCCTTCGCCGCCGCCGGGCGTGCCGCCGCCGCCCTCGCCTCCGCCGGGCGTGCCGCCGCCGCCTTCACCGCCGCCGCCTTCGCCGCCGCCGCCCTCGCCGCCTCCACCATCACCATCACCTCCGCCGCCCTCACCGCCGTTACCCCCGCCGTTGCCGCCACCCAGCCCGCCGCCATCCCCACCGCCATCGCCGCGGCCTCCCCCACCCTCGCCGCCGCCATCGCCGCCTCCCCCGCGGCCCCCTCCGCCTCCTCTTCCTCCCTCCCCTCCGCCGCCGTCGCCGCCGCCGCCCACCGGCTTTGGGGCGGGAGGGACCATCGTGCTTGGCTCGCTGCCAGTCCATGCGACTGGGACGATGGTGCGCGCGGGGCGGTTTGGGAGCGAGTCGCAGCACGCGTCAGCGGCTGCCGCACACAGGCGTGCATGCGGAGCCCAACCCCCCTCCGCCTGCCCCTGCCCTCTGCCGCCCCCCATCTGCAGAGCGTGGACAACCCCACGTTCATGACGGGGCCTTATCTCTGCGACGTGACATGGTGGTGGGTATGGTGGTGGTGGGTATTGGGGCGGCGGGAGGCGGGTGCTGTCCCTGCATGGTGCTGAGGCGGGCGGAGGTCCGTCCCCGGGGGGTACAGGGGCGGGAGGAGGGGCAGCTCCCTGTGGTTCTGGGGCACCTCCCGGGGTGAACCACAGGGAGCTGCCCCCCCCCCCCCCCCCCCCCCCACACACACACACCAGCTCAGCACTGGTGGGCGAGCGCCGCGAGTCGCTGCGAGCGCCGCGAGTCGCTGCTTCGCATAAGCGCGTGTGCTTTCCTCCCTCCCCGCCCCCAGGTGGTGGGCAAACACGACCAACCACGGCAACCTGGCGAGCAACCCCCTCAACGAAACGCTCTCCGGCCCGCAGCTGATGTGAGCGCTTGAGCGCTTGAGCGCGGGCCGGGGGAGGGGTTAGCTACTGCTGCGGGGCGCGGCGCGGGGATCCCTGGTCGTGACCCGCTGGCGATTCAGGGGAGATCTGCAGTCAGTCAGGATCAGAGCCGCCGCTGTTGATCCACGCGCTGATGCCGGCCTTTCCACGTCCCCGCACCTCCACCCGACCGCCGCCGGCAGCTTCGCGTTCCAGGTGCGCCGCCGCCCCGCTGCGCCGGCACGCGCTCCCCTCCTCCCTCTCTGCCCTCCCCCGCCCCTCCCACTCCCAGCCCCCGCCTCCCCTGCCTCCCGCCCCCCAGGAGACGGCCAACGCCACCCGCACGGTCAATGCCTGCGGCTGCGGCTACGACAGTATCATTGTTATCTACCGCAGCCCCCTGGGACTGCTGACCAGCAACGGACAGAGCGGCTCGCTGCAGCTCATCAAGTGACAGGGGGCCTCCGCATGGAGAGGGGGGCTCCGCGGCTCAAGGCAGCGAGGCTGGGGACGCGCGCGGGCGGGGGCGGCGGGTGCGGTGCGCCCCACGACCCTGCTGCCCTGCGGCGTCTGGCCGGCCGCCGGCCGGCGCAGCCTGCCGCGCCGGCCCCGCCCAGGCTGCCCTGCTGATCGCACGCGCCTCGGCTCGCCTGGGCGCAGGTGCACCGACGACCTGGGGCACTACTGCCGCGGCAACGCCACCATCGGGGGGGTCACCTACGACGTGCCCGCCTACAACCACACGCGATACCTGGTGGGCGGCGGGGCGGGGGCGGGGACGGGGCCGGCACGGCGGGCGGGGCGCGGCGGCGGGGCGGGGATGCGGGGACGAGGCCGGCACGGCAGGCGGGGCGCGGCGGCGGGGCTGGCACGGCGGGCGCGGCGCAGTGCAGAGGCAGGAGACATGAGGCGGCCTGCCTCGCGGCTCGTCTCAGCCTGGTGCACATCGCACCCCACCTCTCACCCATGCGGCAACGGACGACAGGTCAACCACACGGACACGATCCTGGGGCGCACCGCCTTCACCACTTGGCCTACCACCGCGGGCGAATGGCGAGCGCCGCGGGGGGCGGGGGCACGGGCCGGCGCGGCGGCCGGGGTGGGGCGGGCCCGCCCTCACACATTCACACCTCCCCACGCCGCTTCGCCAGGTACTACATCGTGGTGGGCGACTTTGACGGCGTTGCGACGACCTATGTGCTGAATGTCTACTGATCGGGGGCGGCGCCAGCAGCAGCCCAGGGCAGCACAAGCCCCGCCATCGACGGCGCTGGCCGCCGCCCCGCCTGTGAGCGCTCGGATTGCCATTGCCGTCGCGCCCCAGCTCCTCTGTAGGGACTATTGCAGATCGCGCGTTAACATACACAGCTGCGACGCAGCAGCGGCCAGCTTGCCGGGCCCGCCGGGCGGCATGTTTGGGTGCCACGACATGGCGGCCCACGCGCACAGCACCACCCGCCGCGCCCCTCACAGCACCGCCTCGATCAGGCTGGGCCCCGGCCGCGCCAGCGCGGCAGACAGCTGCTCGCACAGCTCCTCGCAGCTCGTCGCGCGGCCGGTGGGCACGCCGAACCCCGCCGCCAGCGCGGCCCAGTCGGGCGCGGGGCGCCCCAGCTCTGTGAGCGCGCGCGCCGCAGGGCCGCCGGTGGGGCTGATCCGCTGCTTGGCCATCTCCACCTGCGTACACATAGGGGCACGTGTGAGTGTGTTCGTGGCTGGGCGGGGCGGGGTGGGGGATGGGGGTGGGGTGGGGGGGGTGGGGGCATGTGTGCGTGGCTGGGCAGCGGGGGGAGCCGAGGAGAGGTCCCCTTGGGATACGGGCGTGGGGCGGGGCGAGGCGAGGCGGCGCCCCCTCGTGGGCGAGCAGAATGCGCGGGCCGCCGCCCCCAGCCACGCGCCTTGAGAATGGCATAGGCCCGGTTGGAGCACACCACCGTGACCACATGCAGCTGCTCGCGCGCCTGCAGAGAGAGAGGGAGGAGTTGGTGGGTATGGAGGGCAGCTGGCCGGCCAACAGCAGGCGCCAAGCACCATCAGGCCATGCTGTCACGTAAAGCGTCTACATAGTGCAGCGCTGCAGCCAGCAGCATGGCAAGCTCGCCTGCGTCCACAGGCCCTGCACGCTGTACAGCCCGCTGCCGTCAGCTTGGAGCGTGATGACGGTGCGCGCGGGGCAGGCGACGGCGGCGCCCGCGGCCAGGGGGATGCCCGCACCGATGGCGCCGCCCGTGAGCGTGAGGTGCGAGAAGGGGGGGCAGCCGGCGCTGGCCGCCCAGTAGCTGTTGCCGCTGGTCAGAGACTCGTCCACTGGGTGGGTGAGTGGGGCGGGCAGAGGGAGTGAGAGGGGAGTGGGGAAAGCGGGGTGGGCAGAGGGAGTGAGAGTGGAGTGAGCAAAGTGGGGTGGGGCAGGACTCCGGGTGTCAAAGCATGTTGCAGGCAAGCTGCCGCTCGCGACCACCCCACCAGTGCTGCTAGCGCACCAATGATGGCGCCCGGCGGCTGGAGCGCCGCCACCGCCTGGCACAGCGCGGCGGCCGTCAGCCGCCCGGTGGGCAGGGGCGGCCTGCGCGCCGCACAGAAGGCGCCGCCGCAGTTGACGCCGGGCGCGATGCCGCTGCCGCCCACCTCAGTGCACAGCATCTGCGTAGGAGGGAACCAAGGTGGGCGGCATTGAGTTGGCAACCAAAGTCACTGCGCCAAGTGCGGCTCCAGCAGCCCTGCGCGCGAACATGTGCAAGGAGGAGCGCCGTCACCTACTCGCCTGCAACGCCGCTGCAATGTCGACCGCCACTGAGTCAAACTCCCACACGGAATCGTCCGGCAGGGAGATGAGCTGGGAGGGGCCGCCCTCGTAGCCAAACGTGGCGACGGGGCGCCTGCGGGAGGAAGGCGCCAGAGGGCGGCGCTTCGGCTGCCCGGCACACGCTCACGCAGTCAGCCTGCTCAAACAGACTGAAACTCAGGCACGCCCAAGCAGGCTCGCCTGACGTCCACAAGCACCAGCAGCTGGAAAGCAGCCAGCGCGGCGGCGGCGGCCTGAGGAAAGTACGGCAGGCGCTGCAGATTGGGCAGGCCCGCCCCGCGGTCCACGCGCGCAAATGCATTCTCGCAGAGCAGCGCCGCCCCCGTGGCGGCCGCCACCCGGCCGCAGTCCTGCAGCGCGCCATCTGCGGCGCAGCAGGGGACATGGCGGCGTTTCCGGGAGCTGGCATGCACGGGCCCTACGCGATGACCAGGGCCTGCTATTGCCGCCCACTCCTGCCCGCCCCCACCGTCTGCCAGAGCCGCTCGGCCGCCGATGTACAGCGCCGCCTTGCCGCGGGGGCAGGCCTTCAGCGCCGCTGCGCAGTCGCGCACAAAGGTGGCCGCGCCCGCATCCAGCCTGCAGTTTGCAGAGCCGTTGGCTATGCCTGCCTGCCCCGCTCCTGCTGCCGCGCTGGGGCTGCCATCACTGGCACTGCGTTCCCAAGACAGATCATGCGGCACGATGATAGTGGCCACCCGACTGCCGCCGATGGCTGCCGCGCGCTGCGTGTGGGCCGCAGCCTCCGCCATGGCCGCTGCCAGATCGTCGCCCGTGCGGCAGGTGGCCACACTCTTGCTGGCGGTGGCTGCCAGCGCTTCGATGCCGCCGCCGCCCATGTGGAGCAGCGGGTCGGCGGTACGGTGCCACGTGGCCATGTCGCCTGCACGAAGGGCAGAGGGCGATGCATGCAGGTGGTGTTGGTGGCCACTTTGTGGCATGCCGGTCTGTGCGTGACTCCAGCGGCCGCCTGCCGTCAGCAGAGTGAACGCATGCGACCCACCAACCAGGTTGACGACAGGCGCGCCCGCCCGTCGTGCGTTGTGCAGGTTTGACAGGCCGTTGGCCAGCCCCGGCCCAAGGTGCAGCAGCGTGAGCGCGGGCTTGCCGGCCATGCGGCCGTAGCCGTCTGCGGCGTGGGAAGAAGGGGGATGGGCTTGCGCACAGCAAGTGGTGACCGCCATGCCTGGCACGTCACCTCACCCACCTGCCGCGCCGGTGCACACTGTCTCATGGAGGCCCAGCACAGCGCGCATGCCGCCCACAGAGTCCAGGGCTGACACAAAGTGCATCTCCGACGTGCCTGCACAGGGTGGGGGGCAGGGCCTGAGGATGTGCAGCTTGCGAGGTATGTCGCACCCGCCCGCCCGACCAACCGACGCTGCCCCATGCGCGCTCCCACCTGGGTTGGCGAAGCAGGCCTCCACTCCCGCCTTCACAGCCGCACGCAGCAGCTTCTCCGCCCCTGTGGGGCCCTTGTCCGCTACAGCGACGGCCATCCCAGTCAATGATGGGACGTGCGGGGCGATGAGAGCCCGTTCTCCCAGCGCACCAGCTTCTCTTCCCTATGCGATCGCGCAACACGAAAAGCAGAACAAGTGGAGTCAACCCCGAGGTGGAAGGCACACGTCAAAAGGCTCTGCGCTGCTCCAGCGCCTGCACAGCTCCAGATGCGACCCGCTTGTCTGCGTGCTGGCTGGTGCTGCTAGCGGCCAGCTGTCGATGGGCTAGGGCTGTCGCGAGCTGGCGCTGTGAGGAGACGGCCCTGGCTTCGGAGCGATGGGCGGCGGCCGCGATGAGTACAAGAAGGGGGCGTGGACGCCCGAGGCGAGCGATTTGGGCAGCACTGGGACTGGCTGCTTGTCGCGCTCCTCCAGAGAACGCAATTCCCATGGCGAAGGGACCGCTATACTTAGAACGCCGCACGCGATGGCTATGGCGGACCAGCCTGCCCCGCGCCGCCCGCCTGCGAACACGTCCTCTCTCCACGCAGGAGGACGAGATGCTGCGCCGCCTCATCTCCGACTATGGCCCCAAGAACTGGAGCATCATCGCGGCGGGCATCAAGGGGCGGTCCGGCAAGAGCTGCCGCCTGCGGTGCGTGGGCAGCAGAGGACGGGTGCTCGTACCCTCATGCGCTGACGGCTGTCTTGGCAACACGTGGCAGCGTGCATCTTGTGTGCCGTTCAGGTGGTGCAACCAGCTCAACCCAGAGGTGAAGAAGGAACCCTTCAGCCAGGTGGGTGCACGCACGCGCGCTGCGCCTGCGCCGCGCCAGATTGCCCAAAGCAGCTGACACGGTGCTGATCGCCCCCACCCCCCACTTCAGTGGGAGGACGCGGTAATCATCAAGGCGCACAAGTTCCACGGCAACAAGTGGGCCAGTGAGTTGCCGAGGCGCCTGCGCGCCTCCCCGCGAGCTGTCAGCGTCGCTGCCGCGCGGGCGGCGGCGCTCTGCACAAAGCTGCACAGGCGCGCTCTGCACCCAAGCTCCTTCCCTCTCTGCCCGCCTGTCGCGTCCGCTGCAGTCATCGCCAAGCTGCTGCCGGGGCGCACCGATAACGCGGTAAAGAACCACTGGAACTCCACACTCAAGCGCAAGTTCTTCGGTGAGGCTAGATGCCTGCGGCAGTGCACTGAGGGCCTGCCCGCCCGCGGCGCCGCTCGAGTGAGCGTCGCTGGCGCCCCGCCGCTTCTCCTGCGCTGACGGTCCTGCGCTTGCACTGCACTACTCGTTCTCACGCCGTCCACTCTCCTTTCCCACCCTGGCAGGCAACCAGCTGAACAACCGCTACCTCAAGGCCAACTACGACCTGCAGTGGCTGCTGGACAACGAGCCGGGTGGGGAGGGAAAAGTGAGGGCAGTAGAGGCGGTTGTTAAGATGCAGCATGCGTGCTGAAGGGAGACCCCGCCCCACATGGGTGCTGAAAAACTGAGTGCCCAGCATGTGCCGTGGCGTGCCTGCTGCTGCAGAGGATGGCGACACCTACGAGTCGGGCAGCAGGGCGGGCAGCCGGCGCTTGTCGCTGGCGGCGGGCAGCCAGGGCGGCGGCTCGCAGCGCGGCGGCGAGGGCTCGCGCGACAAGCGGCGGCGCACGGCGGCGGCCGCGGCAACAGGGGCACTCGCAGAGGAGCTGCCGGGCCTGCCGCCCGGCATGACGCGTCCCTCCCTGCAGGCGAGCGAGCGCTGGCGCTCTGCGCATGGCTGGTCCTGGTTGGCCCTCCAGCGCACGCCTGGCTCTTCCTTAACCTGGCATGCCCCCGCTCCCGCAGGAGTCCATCGCCATGCTCGACTCGCTGCCGGAGCAGACGCGGACCTGTCTGATCGAGGCGAGGGGCCCGCGTGCGTCACTGCTCCAGCCAGTGCCAGCCGTGGCCGACACGAGCTCGAGCTCTCCACTGCACAAACTCTCCCTGCGCAAGCACGTAGCGCCGACTCGGGCGTGGCTCGCTCACCTCGGCCCGCCACATGCACCGCAGGCGGCCAAGCTGGCGGGGCCTGCGCTGCGCAGCAAGAAGCCAGAGGGCGCGGGGCTGCAGCCGCCGGGTGGCGGCGTGCTTTCTTTCAACATCGAAGTGGATGCCTCCTCGGCGGCGGTGGCAGCCGCTGCGGCTGCGGCGGGCATGCCGCTGCCCGTGCCGGGTGCGGGCATGCTGCCGGCGGGGGTGCCCGACGTGGGGGTGTCCCCGCTGGGCCTGCCGGGCCTGCTGCCGCCGCTGGGCCTGCCGGCCGAGGCGGCCGTGCTGGACCACCAGCAGCAGCAGGGGGAGAGGGCAGCAGCCATGTCAGCGGGGGCGCACGAACAGCTGCTGCAGGACCTGATCCGCCGCCTGGACTCGGGTGGGTGTGGCTACTGCATGCCTTGGCGCTGACCTCTGCACCGACTGCTGTGCCTCATGGAACGCGTGCCAGTGCACACACAAGCCCTCCTGCGCTCTTCCACATCCCTCCTGCAGGCCAGATCGGCGGGGCTGAGAATAAGGCCTCGCTGGCGGCAGCAGCAGCCGGCGCGCCGCCGCTCACAGCCAACGTGCAGGATCGCGACGGGTTTGCGATACCGGTGCCTCGCATGCCGCCGGCGGTGCAGCAGGTGGCGGCGATGCCGTCGCCTGCGGGCGCCGCGGCAGGACCGCTGCAGATACAGGTGAGTAATTGCGGCCACTTGGGCGGGGGGCAGAGAGGGAGGGCAGGGCATGTGGGCGGCTGAGGGGGCCTCCCGCCTGTCCCTGCCGCAGGGACTGTTTGCAGTGGAGGTGCCGGATGGCTCCAGCGGCTTAGACTTCGACGCGCTCGTGTGGTGAGCTCTGTGGCCGGCGGGACGGGGAGCTCGGCCCAGCTCCCTAGTGTCAGCGTGCTCCACAATCAGTGTGCCTCTGCATCCATCATCAGGCGCGGTGCCGCTCTGCCCCCGTTAACCCATGCTTGCAGGGGAATGTCCACTGACTTTGGGGCGGCGCTGCCTGGAGAGTCGGCACTGGTGGGGCAGCAGCAGCAGCGGCAGCAGCAGGCAGCAGGCGGGCCGAGCGCGTAGCTTGCGCGCATAGGCTATGCGCCCAGACTCCAGCATTCCCCAGCCGGAGGGGCCAATTTGTAGGTGCTGCTAGGATCTTCAGCGCAGCCAAGATTCTGGCAATAGCTGTAGCGAGTGCGACCGCCGCTGACTGACGCCAGGCCGCTGTGAATGCGTTGCTGGCCGACCTGTACAGCAAATACTTGAAACAACAATGTAGCTATCTATCTCCTCCACCGGCGCGCGACTAGGGCAGCTTGAGAGGGGACAGCAGGGTTACAAGCCGGAGCAGAAACTAAACAAGTACTGGGGTTTACTCGCTGCCACAGCTTTACCCCCGTCTCGCGCCGCTGCCCCGCGAGCTGCTGCCTGCACCCCCTTGCCCCTGCTGCTGCTGCTGCGCCGCCTGCTGCTGCATCTGCATTGCGTCCGCTGCCGACAGCTTTGGCTTCTTGGGCGCGGTGGGCAGCAGGGTGTCACGGCGGGCTGCAGGGACGATGCGCAGGGACAAGGCGCGGGACCGACACAAGGTGGGCCTGGCGGAGGGCCTGACGAGAGGGCAGCAGCACAGTGCATCCGTGCGCCACCCCCCCGTGTGCCCTTCTGTCACACACGCATGTATCCAGGAGGGCAGGCCTCACCCGAGTCGAAGTACGAGTAGTTGATCACGGCGGTCGATGCCTGCTCCCCGGCCGCGCCCGAGCTGCTGCCGCCGCCCTGCTGGGGCTTGGCCCTGCGACAGCGACGCAGCAGGGGGGGGAGCAAGCGTCGGACGCCTGTGCAATGGCACCAAGGGAGGGCAGAGCCAGGCAGACACGCCAGCCAAGGGAGGGCCACAAGGCCAACAACCAGCCGGGGGCCACCCCTCACTTTGTCGCGGCCGCCTCCTCTTTGCGCCGCGCCTTGTCCTCCCGCCGCTTGGCCTGCAGGGGCGCGGGCCGGCGAGCTGTGCGGCTCAACGCAGGCTGGCTCAGCGCAGGCTGGCAGCGCCATCCAAGCCATGGCCAATCCTCCACCTCGCAGCCTGCCACCAGCTTCTGCCGCCCGCCCGCCATCAGCAGCCCGCCGCCCGCCCGCCCTCACGCCTGCCCATCGCTTGCCTTGTTCTTCTTGGGGTTAGTGGCGCGCCCGCGCGGCGCAGGCTCCTTTCCTGCAGGAAACTTGAAAGCGCTGCGGCCGCCCTGGGAGCCAGGCGCCTCGTCCTTGGCCGCCTGTCGGCGGCGCCACCAGAGCAGGGCGCCAACCGCCGCCGCCGCCGCAATGACCACGCCCGCCGAAGTGCCGCTGCTCTTGGCCGCCTGCTGCTGGGCGCTCCTGCAGGGAGCGGGACAGAGTCGAGTGTCGCAGGCAGGCACAGAGGAGAGACTTTCGGAGTGCCTGCGCCCCGGCCCCTCCTGAGCACTCGCCGCTGCTTCTTGGGCTGATCAGAGGCCATCGTAATCGCGCGAGGGAAGATGGAGCAGCGGGAGTTGTGGGGGCGCCCTTTGACAGAGACTCGCCAATCGCGAGAGCTTCAAGTGCTTGCAGAGTGCGCGGCGCAACGAATGCAAGGTGGTTCTGGTAGCAACACGCCTCCTCCCACCACCTGACCCCGCCGCCCCACCCCTGCACGCAAGGTGGGCACATCAGCCCAACCTTCGCCTTTTTTAGGCGTGCATGCATAGCCTGTATATCCATGCCAATACACGCGTGGCACAAGGGAAATTGCTGCCGCCACTGCGCCGCCACACTTGCTGTTGCTCATGCAGACATACGCCTCATGCACCCCATGCCGCTCCCCTGCGCGTCTTGCAGCGGCCCTGCCCCGCCCCCGCCCCTGCGCCGCCGCGCCGCGCTGCAGAGCCACGCCACGCTCCGAGCCGCTGCGCCGCGCCGCTCTGCCAGCAGCTCAGGCGCAGACGTAGACATCGTCGGGGCTCTGGGGGTCGAACATGATCGCCTCCCGCTTCTCCAGCACGTACAGCAGGTCTGGAAACGCGTGCGGGCGTGTGGGAGGGTGTGGGAGGGCGCACGCAGGCGTGGTTGGGTGTTGCACAAGCTCGGGCCAACTCTGGAGCAGGATCAGTCGGCGTGTCGCTCCTGCACTGGCCTGCGCCGTCTCCTCTACACAGAGCGCCCCCCCCCCCCCC
>PCFQ01000077.1:558302-579382 GCA_003063905.1 Chlorella sp. A99 | reverse complement strand
CCCCCCCGGCCCGGCCCCCACCCCCACAGCGCCCCCCCCCCCCCCCCCCCCCCGCAGTCCACCCGTCACTGCGCCCCCTGCCAGGCTCACCATCAAACTCGTCGCGCGTGCAGCGCAGCTGCCTGCAGAGCTGAGAAAACAGCGCGCCGCGTGTGACCACGCCGGCGTCGTGCACCAGAGGGCCGCTCAGCACCTGCGGTGGCGGGCAGAGCAGGGAGGACGATGCGGGCAGAGGTTGGGCAAGGGCCGCCGAGTCACCGGCCACATGTAGGTCCTGGAAAGTGGAGATGGGTGGTGTGCGGCAGGAGGCGCGCAGGCAGCCGGGAGCGGCAGGCGCCTCACCGCGGCGAGCGCCGCTTGCAGCTCGGCGCACCGCTCTACGCTCATGGGCTGCGGGGCGACAGCAGAGGTACCCGTCACGTGATTTGGTCAGCCTGGCACACAGCCGCGTGGGGCACGCATGCAGAGGGGCGCCTCGGCGCCTCGGCCGGGCCGCAGCCTGCGCACCTGCGCAGCGGGCGTGTGCACCGCAAACGCCGGCTGCACCGGCGCCTGCGCCGCCGGCGTGGGCGCCTTGTCCGCTGCTGGAAACTGCTGCTGCGGCTGCTCCGCCTGCTGCGGCTGGCAGTTCTCCTTGGCGGCTGCAGGCGGCTGCTCTGCCTGCTGCGCCGCAGGGCCTGCCTCCGCTGGCGCCAGCGCCTCCAGTGCTGGGGTGCGCAGCGCTGCCGCTGCCTCCTGCCACTGCTCCTGCTGTGGCGCGCCGGCAGCCGCCTCTCCCGCGCGCTCCCCCGCCGCGCGTTGCTCCACCTCTTCGCCAGAAATCACGGCGTCCGGCCCCGCCGCACTGCGCGCCGCACGGCTGGCGGCCGCCTCGGCCACCTCTGCAGCAGTGGCGCGGGGCCCAGCCGCCGCGCGCTTGAGCCGGTCCCGGGTCCAGCGCCGGGCATAGAAGCCGTTTGTCCAGTCTCCCATGCCGTACACAGTGCTGCGGGGCAGAGGGGGCGGGGGCGGGGGAGGAGTCTGCATCGGGGCCGCACGCCGCGACCGTCGGCGCCGCCCCAGCATGTTCGGCGCTGGTGGCCCCGGCAAGGCTACAGAGGGCGGGATGCGAATCAACAACGAAACCAACATGGCAAAGCAAGGACGCACACGCCCTGCCGCTTGAGCGCCAGCACCATGTCGTTGGCGGTAATGGTGCAGCGGCGCGCGTGCTCCGCGAGGATGACTGCGCTGCGCACCGCCTCCTGCGGCAGAGAGGCGGCGGCGGCAACATGGGCGCGCGGGCGCTGGCGCAGGGCAAGTGCAGCGACAGCGGCGCAGCGAGCGTCGGCGCGGGAGCAGGCGCGCGCCTTCCAGGCAGCAGAGCTGTGCAAGGCAGGGTTTGGCGGCCAAAGAATTTGGCCCAGGCTTTGGCGGCCAAAGCAGTTGTCGCCCCAACACAGTGCAGCGGCAGCAGGTGGCTCACTTGCAGGAAGCGGAGCAGAGCAGCCCGCACTTCGCTGCCGGTGTCCAGCATGCCCCGCTTGATGCGAATGACGCCTGCACAGAAGGAACAGAGGGCGGTCTCGCGCTGGCGCGGGCTGCCGCGGGCTGTCGGGCGCTGGCACAAGGCGTCCCCACGGCAGTCGCCCAGCGGCGCACCGGCTTTCCGCGCCAGCTTCTTCAGACTGGCGGTGCTGATGTGCTCCGTGCGGCGCTTGAGCACGCGCGATCGCTTGACTGAGCTCTTGAGGGCGGAGAGGGCCAGCGCCTTGCTGGCGCTCTTGCGCTCGGCCCTAGCAGCGGGCGTGTGGGTCATCGCGGCTGCGTGCGAGGTGCCGGGGGGGTTGGGAGCAGCACAAGTCGGCAAACGTTCCGCAAGCTCTAATCGAACGAGCAACGCAACTGATCGCAATCCAGAGCGTGTGGAAAGAGAACGAGGCGATGGCGCGTCCTCTTGAACAGGGGTCGCCCGCTCCCGGATTCAAACGGGTCTGCCAGATCGCGGCAGCCCGCCTCTCCCATCTGCGCTCGACCTCATGTGCGCCGAATTGCACGAGCAACAGAAGCAGATTCATTCCAGGAGGCACACCAGCATGCGTTTGCGTGCGCCGGTCGCGCGGCCGCCTCGCCTCAGGCGGGCGCGCCGGCTGCCGGCGCCGCCTCCCCCGCCGCGGGCGCCGGCGCCGCGCCCGGCGCCGCGCCGCCGGCGCCCGCCGCCGCGCCTCCCCCGGAGACCCCCTCCAGGAACTCGGTGAAGAAGCGGACGTTGCCCCCCAATACGCTGGCGCTGGGCGTCATTGCCAGGCAGGCCAGTTCCATTTTGAGGTACCGCTCCAGCGCCTGCGCTGCGCCCTGCTTGCTCTGCGGTTTCAGGTCGGTTTGAGCGGCGTCAGGCGGGCAGGGGACGCGGGGGCGTGAGCGGGAGGCGCCGCGGGCGGGCTGTGCGGTGCGGACGCGCCGGGGCGGCCGGCCGGCGAACAGAGCGGGCACGAGGGCGGGCAGGAGGTCCCAGGCGGATGCACCCTCGCCTCCTCCACCCCCACCTGCTCCTGTGCGTACACGTTGCGGTGAAGCGCCTGCCACAGCTCCTCGCCCATGCCCTGCGGCGGGCGGGCGCGGCGGCGCTCAGCGGCGGTCGCGGCTGCTCCTCTTCCCATGACTGCACCGACCGGCACTGCAGCAAGGGGCTCTCCGACCTCCGACTCACCGCCATCGCCCGGTCGTAAGCCATGCTGCTGCCATAAAACTGCTTCTCCAGCTCCGTCAGCTGCTTCTGCAGCCGAACCTGCAGCGGGGGGGAGGCCAGAAAGGTGAGCGCGCGGCGGGCGGGTGAGCGGCGCACGGGAGCGGCGGCGCTGCGCCTGCAGCGCTGCGCCCGCGCCTGCGGCCGCGGCGCCTGGCGAGGCACAGAGCGAGGCCTGTTCCAACCTCCGTGCACTCGCACACCAGCACCAGCACTCGCCTTCACGCCTGCCTTGCGCACGCGATCCTCCACGTCGGACTGAAAGTCGTCGTACAGGGCCTGCAGCGGGCCGGGGCGGAAAGCGCAGCGCGCGGCGAGCAGCAGCAGGCGGAGGCGTCGAGGAGCGTCCGAGCGGCGCCCAAGCGGTTGCGCAGGACGCCAGTGTCAGCGGTAGCAGCACAGTCCTTGCCGCGCGCGCCCCGCAGCGGCGCGCCCCCCCCACGCAGCAGCAGCGGCCCCCCGCTCCACGGCCCTCCTGCCCTGCGCCGCACCTGCGCCAGCACCTTGCCGTCCTGGCCCTCGGGCCGCAGGCGGCAGAGCAGCAGCCAGACGTGGAGGGAGAGCAGCGTGTGAGTGCTCTGGAAGCCCGGCGGCAGGCCCAGCACCTGCGCCAGTGCGGGGTTGGTGCCTTGCTCCACCACGCTCTGAAACAGGCCCTGCGCGTGCCGGCCGAGGGAGGGGAGGCGAGGGGAGAGCGGATAGCTCAGTGCCTAAGCGTCGCCAGCGGCGCGCCGCGCCCAACCGCGATTGCACCCCCGCCGCCGCCGCGCCGCCCGCAGCTGCCGCCCGCGCCCACCTGCGCCGCCCGCATGTAGGTGGACTCCTTGCTGTAGAAGCCGCCAAACGTGAGCAGCACGCGGCGCAGCAGCGAGGGCGGCTCGCCGGGCAGCGGATCGGCCGGCAGCCGCGGGAACTCGAGCGAGCGGGGACTGAAGGAGAAGAGCTTGCTCTGCAGGAGGCCGGGGTTGAAAGGGGTGGAAAGCAAGCCAAAGAAAAGGAGGCGTCGGAGGGACAGGGGAGGGGCCGGTCGGCCGGAGAGCAGAGGCGCGGCGGGCAGGGGGCAAGCGGGCAGCGGCGGGGTGCTGCGCAGCGCACCCTGGCGTGCTCGGTCGAGTGGGCTCGGGCGTGCTGCAGGGCTCCAGCGGCGCTGCAAGAGCTGCTGGAGGGAGAGGCGCCACTGCCGCTGGCGCACGCCGCCAACGCCTGTTGCAGCACGGCGGCAGCCGCCCGCTGCTCCGCCCCAGCCGAGAGCGCCACCGCCTGCCTGCCCAACGCCCGCAGCATCTGTGCTCGACGTCCCTGGTTGGATGGCGGGCTGTAGAGTGGTGGGTGGGCGAGAGGAGAGAGCAGGGGGCAAGGGAACCCTTGAGACCTCGCGCACTGCTTCCTTTGATTGACTGAGTGTGCCTGACAGCGGGACAGTGGAAATCGAGCCGCGACCGAGGTGTTCGCCCTCTCGGAGCCAGGGCCAACCAGCCGCCACTCCAAGTCGGCCCTCTTTTTGAGGCAAGGCTGCTCTGCCAACACTGCACTCCAGCCGGCGACCCTTGAACGCCGATCAGGCGTCAAGCCCAGCACCACTTGTGTTGGGCTTGCTCCTCCCCTCGTGCCAAACGCTTCATCCTCCGCAGCAGCAATGAAGTTGCCACCTGGGCATGTCGCCGGCCAGGGCGTGCACAAGGCCAGCGGCTTTGGCGGCTTCGGAGAGCGCATGCTCAAGAGCATGGGCTGGGAGAAGGGCCAAGGGCTCGGCAAGAGCGGCGATGGCATTAAGGAGGCCATTCAAGTGAAGAAGAAGGATGACACTATCGGGGTGCGCCGCCCGCTGCCGCCCGTCGCTCCTGCCCGCTGTCTGCCTCTAGTGGCGCGCGGTTCAGGCACGCCGCCTGGCAGCAGGAAGGCGGGATGCGTTGCAGGGACAGGTGCCGCTATGCCGGTTGTGCCGGCAGCCGGCCCTGCTCTTGCTCCAGCCGCGCTCAAGTTCCGCCGCCCCTGCCGCCGCCCAGGTCGGCGCCGGCGCCAGCAGCTACAAGTGGGAAGACAAGTGGTGGGAGAGGGCCTACGACTCGGCGGTGCAGACGCTCGGCTCGAGCGACGCGTCGAGCAGCGACGGTTCTAGCGATGAGGACGAGGAGGAGGCGGCCCGCATCCGCGAGGCCGGTGCGTGTCGCAGTGCAAGAGCAGCACGCGCGCGGTTCTTGCGTTGCTGTTGCTGTTGCCTGCACCCCGCCCCTGCCATCGCCGCCGCCGCCGCGCCGCCCTGCGACTCGCGCCACCGCCCCGCTCGCCGCCCTCCACCCCCCCCGCGCCACCGCCCCCGCAGCCGGCGTAAACCGCGACGGCACCCGCACCAGCGCCTCTGCCGACGAGCTGGCCCTGCTCGCGCACCTCTCCAAGGGGGGGCGCGTGGCGGCGGGGCGCTTTGGCGGTCGCGACGCCAAGCTCGCGCGCATCCGCCAGCAGGAGGCGGCGCTGGCGGCGGCCGCCGCCGCGCGTCTCGGCGTGCCCGCCGCCGCAGCAGCTGCCGGCGCGCCGAGCGGGCCGAGCTCGGGGCCTGGCGCCGCCGGCAGCGACCGCAGCGAGACGACCAGCGAGGCGGCCGTCGCAGGCCGCGGCGCCTCGAGCGGCGGCAAGCGCAAGCGCGGGGGCGGCGGCGAGGCGCCGGCCAGCGCCGCCGCCGACGGGGGCAAGCAGCAGCGGAAGAAGGGGAAGAAGCGGCGCGGCGCGGCCGGCACTGGGGAGCAGCAGCCCGAGCCCGAGCCGGAGACGGGGGAGGAGCAGCAGCAGGAGCAGGAGGCGCAGCAGCAGCAGCAGCAGCAGGAGCAGGAGCAGGAGCAGGAGGCGCAGCCGTCCAAGCGGCCGCGGATCGTGATAGAGCCGCGGGCCGCGGCGCCCGCCCCCGCCGCCGCCTTTGTGCCCACGCCCGCCGAGGGCTGGTGGGGCGCCGCGCTCTTCGCGTCGGCCGGGTGCCTCGAGGGGCTCGAGCGCGAGGGAGCAAAGGGGCGCGAGCGGCAGACCTTTGACGAAGACATGCAGGCCTCGGTCTACAACGCGGCCCAGGCGGGCAAGACGCGGGGCAAGGTGGGCGCTCGCGGGCGCGGCGGGAAGGGGCGCGCGGCGACGCTCGCCGCGGCGGCGCTGCTGGCGCATGCACTGGTGCGCGCTCGCCTGCACTCACGCGCCCGCCTCGCCGCGCCGTGCGCCGCAGGTGGGCCTGGGCCAGGGCACCGGCACGGTCAAGGTCGGCGGCGTCAAGTGGGAGGGGAAGAAAGTGACGTTCGAGCTAGACGACGCGGCGGCGGCGGCCGCCGCGGGCGGCGCGGCAGAGGCCCAGCCCGAGGCCAGCGAGGAGGAGGGCGGCGGCGGCGAGGGCGGCGCGGCCGCCGCCGCGCCGCCGCGCCGCCGGCTGGCGGCCGTGGGCAGCAGCACCCGCCTCGACCAGCTCGGCCGGCGAGGCTCCGCCCCGCAGCAGGAGCAGCTGCAGCAGCAGGGGTGGGACGGCCGCGTCAAGTGGCGGAAGATCATTTCCGCCCAGCTGGCGGCGGCGCCCGAGGGGAGCATGCGGCTCCGCGAGCTGCAGCGGCGTGTGGTTGCGGCGGTCCTCGCCAAGCACGGCGTGCTCGCGCCCGGCAAGGCGGGCGTCAAGGCCGCCTTCCTGGAGCGGCTGCGCGCCTCGAGCCGGTTTGTGGTGGAGGGCGGGCTGGTGCGGCTCGCGGCCTGAGGGGGCGGCGGGCGCCGGCGGACCTGGCCGCACGACGAGCGGGGCGAGCTGGCCTCAGGGCCGCGACTCGCGAGCCAGGTTGTAACATTACAGGTTTCGAAATGGCAGCCAAGCGCCTCGCGAGCGCTTCACAGGAGGGCCCCCAGCAGCAGCAGAGCCGAGCAGAGTCAGGAGCAGAGGGGCAGCAGGGGCAGGGGCGGGCTGCGGGAGGGGAGCCAGGGCAGGTCAAACGCCAACGGAACGACCAGGGGGCAGAGAAACGGTGTGCTCGCTCGTTCTCTGACCCTCACTTGCGCTCCTTGACCTCCACGCCGTCGCTGCAGGGGCGGGGGTGTGTGCGCGCGTGTGGATGTGGGTGAGCGAGTGGGTGTGGGTGGGTGGGTCGGGTGGGGGCAGAGGGAGGCGGAGTGGCAGCCGGGCTGGCGCGCCTCTGCAGCGGCGCAGTTGCGGGGTTCCTCCTTCCGCGACCACCCCTCCAGCGCCCACCTGCCGCGACGACGCCGACGCAAGCAGGCCGAAAGCATGCACCAACCCACAGCCACGATGCGTTGCTGCCGGCGGCGGTGGCACCCACCTGCCGGCGATGATGCAAACGTCGACCATGTCGAGGAAGAGGCCGTGGTCCACCACCCCTTCCAGGTCGAGGATGGCCTTGGAGGCTGCGCGGCGGCGCGACGGTCGGAGGGTTGGAGGCGGGGCGGCGGCGAGCGGGGGCGAGCGGCGGGCACGGCGGCGAGCGGGAGCGCGGCCGTCGACCGAGGCCAGGCAGCCGGTGCCGTGCGCGCGCCGCCCACCCGCGTGCGCATCCTTGATAGGGGTCTCAAAGTAGAGGTCGACGATGTAGTTGCTGCAAGGGGCAGCAGCAGAAGAAAGGAATGTGGCGTTGGAAGGAGGGGGGAGCGGGCACGCGGGCGGAGGAGGGTGCGGCAGGGGGAGCGCGAGCGCGATGGGGCGGCGGCGCTGGCCGCGGAGCTGGCTGCCCCACCACACGCACGCGCACACACACACACACGCGCGCGCACGCGCACACACACACGCACGCACGCGCACACACACACACGCACGCACACGCGCACACGCACACGCACACGCACACGCACACGCACGCACGCGCACACTCACACGCACACACACACACGCCCACCGCCGCGGCCGCTGCCCCCAACGCGCCTGTTATCGGTGACGTAGGCCGAGCCGTCGGCGTTGGTGCGCAGCTTGGCGGTGCAGCCGGCCACCTCGGGCAGGTGCTGCGGGCGGGCGGGGTGGGGGCAGCGCATGCTCTGTCTGCCAAAGGGCGCAACATCAGCCGCACACGCGTCCTGCCCAGCCGTCACCGCCATTCCGCATTCGCTGGGATGCACAAGCCGCAGCAAACCGCGGCACAGGCAGACTTGCAGCCGCCGCAGCGGGCACACGCGGCGGCGCTGCCCCACAACGCTCCTCCCGCGTCCGTCGACGCAGCATCACGAGCCGGGCGGCGCGCCTGCAGCCGCCGCAGCGTGTAGAGGTGGCAGAACTGCACAATCTCTACAGGCATGGCATCCTTGGACCCGCCCAGTCCTTCCACCAGCTTGGTCTCATCCACGATGCACACAAACTTGGCCGAGGCCTTCTCCACCATCTGTTGAAGAGAGGGGGATAAGGGAGGAAAGCGAGGGGGATGAAGGGGGGAGAGGGGCAGAGTGGGGTGCACGGTGGGTCATGGGCAGCGGGCGCGGGGGCGCGCGCGGCGCGGCGGCGCCCGCCCCGGCTCCGCCGTCGGCGCCTCCTCGCAAACGCCGCAGGTTCTGTGCATGCGTTTCCAGCCGCCGCACGTCGCAGCACCCACCTTCTCGCGCAGCAGTGCGCCGCCGCGGCCCTTCACCACATCCAGGCTAGGGTCGACCTGAGCGCAGCAGAGCACAGCACAGGGCAGCAGTGTGCGCAGGGCGGCGCAGAGAGAGGTGGAAGGCAGAAAGGCGGCTGCGGCTGCCGCCCTGGCCCGCCGCTGCCCCCATCGCCGCTCAGAGAGTCCATGTGATTGTGTGGGGCCACGGCCCCACACGCCAGCACGCCACCCTGTTGCGCCGACACGTGCGCAGTCCCGCGGCACGGCGCGCCCACGCCTGCCACATGCATCGGCGCTCGTCCTGCTGTAACACCACGTTGCGCTCCACAGCACGGCACCACGCCAGACTGCCGCGCACCGCAGCGCCTGCACTCACCTCGTCGGCGCCGTCAATCGCGACGTCCAGCTTTGGCTGCTCGTCCAGCGTGGCCAGGGGGATACCCAGGCGCTTGGCCTGCTCGTACGTGCGGATGGAGGTGGGCACGCCGACAATGTCCTTGAGGGTGCCGTCCTTGAGGAGCTGGCCGATGCGGTCGACGGCAAAGGCGGCGGTGGAGCCGGTGCCCAGGCCCACCACCTGGCCGCTCTTGACGTACTCCACGGCCTTCCAGGCGGCCTGCAGGGGGGCGGGAGGGGCGGCGGGCCCAGGCGCGCGCGCTCGGCGCGGGTGCAAACGATGCAGGGGCCCCTGCAGCAGCATTCCCCACTCGGTAATGCCTGCCTGCTTCTTCAGCTCGTCCTGGGAGAGGGCCATCGTCGCCAGCCGAAGACGACGAGGCGCCTGCGGCCTGCGAGTGGTAAAGGCCCTGGTGGCGACGAGGCTGGCCTTCTGGGCGGCGATGGCGGACATGGTTGCACTCGTTCTGCCGAGATCGAACGGCGATCGCACCGCAGAGTGCCCCATCAAGTTCACGTCTTTCTTTTTCACATTCGCAGCGCTCATCTCAGCCTCCCAGGCCGGTGCCGACCCTTTCTCAGCGTCAGGCCCGAGCCAGTGAGTACAGGGAGGGCTGCCAGTGGCCGGGCGGCGGCCTGCTCCTGCAGCGCCAGCGGTGGCCGGGGAAGCAATGGCCGTGGCATGGGCAGCGCACTGGAGACGCCCTGGGCTGCAGCGGTGGCTCCGTTCTGCATCATGCGGCTGGGGCGGCAGCAGCAGCTCGCAGCGAGTCAGGCGCACCGGCAGAGCGGCTGGGCAGCGCGAGCCCCGCCGGGGAGGCGCTGGAGGGGTGGGCAGGCCGCCAGACATGCCCGCCGACAAACACCACGCCCGCCGCCCGCTCCTCATTCCCTCTTTGCAATCGCTGCAGCTCAAGATGGTGAACCTCGGGCTCGCAGTCGGCCTTAACAAGGGTCACCCCGTGACCAAGAAGGAGAAGAAGTCTCGGCCGGCCCACCGCAAGGGGGTGAGCCGCACGCAGGAGGGGGTGGCAAGCATTTCAGCGGCGTAGCGTGCGACAGCCAAGCAGGCGCGCTGGCATCCCACGAGAGAGCGGCTGCGCTGGAGCAGCCAGTTGCAACAGCGTGCAGCTGGCGTGGTGCGTGCGGCTGGTGTGGAGCAGGCAGTGCGCAGCTTGGCAGGCTGCGCGGGTGTGGCATGTGCCGTTTGCACGTGCAGCATGGGCCGTGGCGCTGCAACGCGGCATGGTGGCGCAGAGCTCAGCCGCAGCGGCGCCTGCAGCTGTGGCGGCCGCCGCGGCGCCTGCAGCTGTGGCGGCCGCCGCGGCGTGTGGCGGCAGGCCCCAGCCACGGGAGCTGCCGTGCCAGTCGGTGCCGTGCGTGTCGGCTCGGCTCACCTGTCCCTCCCGCCCGCGCTCTCTCCTGCGCTGCAGCGCCAGTCCAAGCGCGTCAAGTTTGTGCGGGACATCATCCGTGAGGTGCGTTGGTGCTTGCTGTTTGGCGTTTGGCGTTCTGCGGTGGCTGTGCTGCGTTCTGGAGAGGTCCTGCGTGGCTGCTGCATTGCTTTCTCTGTGGGGCTTGCACGGCCGGCGCGCCGCGCCGGCCGCGGCGGGGGGCGGCGGCGAGCGGCGGGCGGCGGCGGGGGGCGGCGGCGAGCGCAGCGGCGGGGGGCGCGCCGAGGCCTCGGGCCCCCCGCCCACGCCCGCGCTCCGGCGCGCCACAGGTCGCGGGCCAGGCCCCCTATGAGAAGCGCATCGGCGAGCTGCTGAAGGTGGGCAAGGACAAGCGCGCGCTCAAGGTCGCCAAGCGCAAGGTGCGTGGGTGCGCGGCGCGTGGGCGCCGCGCAAAGGCGCAGGGCGGCACGGTGCGGGCGGCACATGGCCACGGCGCGAGAGTGCGGCGCGAGGGCGCAGAGAGCGCACGCGGCGGGGGTGGTGGAGGAGGCGGCGAGCCGGCAGCGCCGGTGCGGGCCGCACGGCGGGCGCGGCGGCAAGGCAATTGGCGAGCGCATCCCGCGCCTCGACGCGCCCCACCTTCCCTCCCGCCACAGCTGGGCACCCACAAGCGCGCCAAGGCCAAGCGCGAGGAGGTTGGCGCGCTGCTGCGCAAGGCCAAGAAGTGAGCCAGCCCGCTTCTCAGCAGCAGCAGCAGCAGCAGCAGCAGCGCCGCCGGCCGTGCGCGCTAGCGCAGCGGCGCGGCCGGCGGCGCGCCCCGCGTGCGTGTCCGCCGCGCCCGGGTGTAACAGCTCCCCGTCTTGGGCCAGATGTGCTGGGAGGTGGGGCCCTGGGAGGGGTGGAGGGTTGGCATGGGCGGAGGGGGCTGGAGAGCTGATGGAAGCGCAGGGCCAGCGGCAGTGGGGTGCTGGCCGCATGCTGGTAGACAGCCCGTAGACAGCCAGTGCGCGTCTGCCCGCCCTTTCGTCCCGTGCTCCGCATGGGGTTACAGCAGGCGGAGCTTGCAGTGAACTCGAGCCCAGGGCAGAGGGAGAGCTGCGGGAGAGGAGGGTCCGTGAGGCAGGGAAGGGATACACGAGGGGCAGGGGCGCACACAAGGGAACCAAGCTCTGCACGCGTTGTGGGGGAGGGGCAGGCAGCAAACGTAGAGGCCGCCGCCCGAATATCATGCGTCGATTTGCACGGATTGCATGGCCGGCGGGCGGGAGGGAGGAGGCGCGGCGGGAGGAGAAAAACTGCTGCGCCGGAGGCTGCTGAGGCGCGCCCCTCCAGGAGGGCACCGTCTCTTGAGCGGCGCCGCTCCACCAGCGTCGCTCCAGCCTCACTCCAGCAGGTCTGTGATCATCTCCATGTGCGCAAAGTCGTCCAGCCCCGCCAGCGGCGGCTCCAGCGCGCCCAGCGGGCTGGCCTGCGGGGGGAAAGGGCGAAGGGGGGCGGCGGCGGGGCGCGCTCGAGGGGTGGTGCGGCGCAGCGCGTGGGGCCGGGGCCAGCGCGGCGCGGCATGCGAGCAGGTGCGAGCGGCATGCCGCAGCGCGGGGGCCGCCCACCTTGGCGCCGGCCCCGGGCAGCGGGGCGGCAAAGCTGCTGCGCACGCCAGCGTACATGCCCTCCGCCCCGCCCGCGTGGCCGTTGGGCAGCAGCGCGGCGGCCGAGGGGGGCAGGCCATCGGCGCTGCTGCTGGCGCTGCCGCCGAGGCTGAGGGAGCCCATGGCCTGCGCCAGGCCGCGGTAGGCGCCGGGGCCCGCGCCGTTGGGCTCGCCCGCGGCGCCGTGCGGCTGCGCCGCCGCGGCGGCCGCGTACCCGCCCATGCGCTGCTGCGCCGCCGCCTGCGCCTTGGCAGCGCCGGCCACGCCCATGGCGGCCTTGGAGTAGGGGGCTGGGATCGCAGAGGGGTTGAACTGCGAGCTTGCGGGGGAGAGGGTCGACATCCCGGGCACGTGGCCGCGCGCGCCCGCCGGCCCGGCGCCGCCGCGGCCGGCCATGACGCCGGGAGCGGGCGCGCTGCTCTGCCGCATGACGGGGAGCTGCGCGCAGCCGCCGGGCCGCGCCGCCGCCTGCTGGCTCACCGGCCGCCGCAGGTGCTGGGCGCCGCCGCTGCTGCCCGGGCCGTCCTGGTGCTGCAGCGCGCCGGGCATGGAGGCAGTGGCGGTGGCGAGGATGGCGCCCGAAGGCGTCGTGGCCGGCAGACCTGCCGGCCCCAGCCGCGCCGCCGGCGCCACGCCCTTGCCACCGCTGCTGCTGGGCGGCGGCGGCGGCGGCGGGGGCGCCACGTGCGCGTGCCCGCCGTTTTCCAGCGCCACGCCATTGGTGGCGGTGGGGGACGGCCCTGCCGACGCCGACGACGCGGCCGCGAGCTTGGCCGGCGAGGCGCTGTGTGCCCCTTGCTGCTGCTGGGAGCCCGCCGAGGGCGGGCGCGAGGACGAGGGCGTGGGGCCCCCCCGTGCCGCCAGCTGCGCCTCGAGCTCGGCAACACGTGCCTTGAGTGCTGCACAGCGGGCGGAGGCAGGGAGCAGGGAGTTGGGGGTGGGAGGTGAGTTGGCAGTTGTAGAGCACACTGGCTGGCCTTGCCCAGGACGCAGTCGCGGCAGCCGCATTGCTCAAGGCAGCCTTTGCGAGGCCGGCTCCTCGCCCCGCACCGCATCGATGCCGCCGGCCGCCCCCACGCGCAACGCACCTGCTACCTCCTCGTCCCGCGCGCCCAGCTGCTGTTCCAGGTGCGCCACGTGGCGCCGCAGCGCCTCCGCCACGTCCTCGCTGCTCAGCTCGCTGCTGCCACCGCCGCTGGCGCTGCTGCTGGGCGCGGTGGCGCCCCCGCCGCTGCTGCTCGGCCCCGCCGAGCCGCCGCCGCCGCGCGTGGCCGCCGGCTCGGGCGTCCCGGCCTGCGCCGCAGCGCGCTGCACGGCGGCGGCCACCGCGGCCGCCGCCAGCGCAGCGCCCGCCTCTGGCGTCGTCGCGCGCGAGGTGACCGCGCTGGCGGGGCCGCTGGTGGGCAGCGAGGAGCCCGCGGTGCCGGCCGTGGCTGACGACGGCGGGGGCAGACCAAGGTCAGAGGCATCAGACGTCGTGCGGCTGTGCAACGGGCCCGCTGCCGCGGCCGAGGCGTCGCTCGCGCCGCTGCCGGGGCGGCCCGACGCGCAAGCCGCCTCGTCGTCTGCGGCCGCTGCTGCCGCCGCTGCCGCGGCTGCGGCGGCCGCCGCCTGCTGCTGCTGCCGCGCGGCCTTCTCGGCTGCCTGCCGCACCTTCTTGGCCGCCGCCTCCTGCGCGCGCCGCTGCTCCGCCACGAGCTTGGCCGCCGCGCGCTGGCGCAGCGCCTCGGCCTCGCGCTCCGCCTCCTCGAGCCGCCGCCGCTCCTCCGCCTCGGCCTGCCGCCGCGCCTGCTCCGCGCGCCGTGCCTCCTCGGCGCGTGCGCGCTCCGCCTCCTCCGCCTCGCGCTTGGCGCGCTCCGCCTCCTTGCGCTTCTTCTGCCGCTCCTTCTTCTTGGCTCGCTTCTCGCGGTCGGCCTGCTTGGATGCGCAGCAGCGCGGTTTGACACAGGCGCCCTGCCCGCACGCGTGCCCGGCGGCGCTGTGCCCCAGCGAGCAAGCGAGGGGGAGGACGCGAGGAATGGCACGGCTGCGGCCACGGTGCGCGGCCAGAGAGAGAGCGCGCACCTCTGCCCGCTGCGCACTGCGCTCCTCCTCCTCCCGCTCCCGCAGCTCCTCCTCCATAATCAGCGCGTCCTGCGGGCAGTTGGCACGTCGGCGGGCGGTTGGCACTTGGGGGGGGGGGGCAGCCCGGCCCGGCGCCAGCGGGACGAGGGCTGGCGCCGCGTGCCGCCCGCGCGCTCCCGCGCGGCCCTGCCCCGCTCCCTCCCTCCCTGACACGCGCCCGCCGCTCCCTCCGCTCGCACGCCAACTCCGCGGCCCCACCTGGCGCTTGATCGTCTCCGCCTCGACCCAGGCCGCCTCGAGCCGCGTGGAAGCGATCTGCGCCGCCGCAAACATCTCCACCTGCGGCAGGGAGGTGGCGCAGCGGGGACTGCCACAACACATCATCGGCGCCGAGCGGGGCCGCGGCGCCGTGCCGGCGCCGCGCCGGCGCCACGTCCCCACCCCGTTGCCCTCCTCGGTGGCCGCCGAGGCCTCCGCGCCCCGCCCGGCGCCCGCGCGCGCACCGTGCGCCGGCCGAGGTCTGCCAGCCGCCGCTCGTCGCGCTCTACAATGTCGCGCGAGTAGTCGTCGCCCTGGCCGGCACGCAGGCCCAGCGCGCCCTCGCCCCCGGGCTTGTCAGGGGTGAAGGGCGGGATGACGTCGGCGACTGCGCCCTCCAGCACCGAGACCTGCGCGCGCGTGGGGGGCGCATGTGCGTTCGGGGGCGGGGAGCTCGGCGCGGCGCGCCACTCGGCGCGGCGCGCAAGGGGGGCGCGCGGGGAAGGGGCGGGGCACGAGCGTGCCCCCGCCTGTGCTTCCCACTCACCACGTCGCCCGCGAAGAAGAAAGCGCCGCGCTCGGCGTCAATCAGCACGCCCGTCGGCTCCTCGTGCTCCTCCGACTGCGGGCGGCGCAGGCAGCAAGGAGGGGAGCACACGTCGGCCCCCGAAGCTCCCACGCCGCGCGCAGGCCCTGCACGTGCCTGGCCCTTGGTGGGCGCCAGCAGCTGCACGCATCCAACCGCCCCGCCCGCGCCGGCACCTGCAGATGGCAGCGCCCTGCCTCCTCCAGCGACTTGGCCCCGCAGTAGAGCGCGTCCATCACGAGCGTGGAGGTGACCTGCGCGCAGGAGGGGCACCGGGGACGCGCAGGCAGCGGGTCGGGGGCAGGGACGGGAGGGGGCGCGGAGGCGGCGCGAGCGCCGCCTGACGCTGCACGCTGCACAGCTGCTCCGCGCTGCACTACTCCTGGCCTTTTCTGCGCAACGCGACTGCTCCTCCGACCGCTGCTCCATTCCGCCGCCGCGCCGCCGCCGCGCCGCGCCGCCGCGTCCGCCATTCTCCCGGTTTCTTTCTACTCCACCGTTCACTCTCTATCTGCCATCCACTCGCCTCCTTCTCGTTGAAGAAGCGCTTGACCAGGCCCTTGAACACTGCGGCCGTGGGCTCGCAGGCCAGCGCGCGCTGCTCCTCACGCGGCAGGCCGCGCCAGTAGGCGCGGAACCCGCGCGCCGGGTCCACGAGCCCTGCGCAGAGGGGGGGCGCGTCGTGCTGCACAGTTGCACGCAGCGCAGCGGCGCGGCACCGGGGCCCCTCCAGGACGCGCGGGAGCTGCCTGCCCTGCCCGTCCCGCCTGCCAAAGCGGGCGCGCGCCCCTGCTAACCAACTGCCAGGCACGCCAGAACGAGCTGCTCCCAACGCGCCGACTGCTTCTGAAACCCGCTGCTCCTGAGACGCCAATGCCGCTGCACCCACCCGCACCCACCCGCCAGGTAGTCGCGCTTCTCGTCCACAAACCGCCGCGCGATGCCCTCCACATTGGTGAGGTAGACACGCACCAGCTCGCGCCGGTACTGCGCGTCCAGGCAGCGGAAGGGCCGGTGCGGCCGGTCCCTGCGGCGGCGGCAGCGGCGGCGGGGCGCGTCTGGCGCGTCGGCCGGCAGGCAGCAGCCGGACCGCGAGCAGGGCCACTGATGCGCCACAGGCTGTTCCCTCAGCGTGAGCCGCGCTGCGACCCAGCCGCGCCGCCGCGCCGCGCTCCTTCACGCTCGAGCCCTGTCCGTGCACCACACGCCCGCTCTGCCGCCAGCTGCGCCCGCACTCCTTCCACGGCGCGCAGTACGGCACCGCCGCCCACCATCGCTGGGGATGCTCCCATCACCGCGCCTGCCATTGGCGCCTCACCTGATGACCTGCACCTGCGCCTTGATCACAAGCGTGTCCTGCACCGTGAACCCCTCTACCACCTGCAAACATCAAGGTAGGTGGCGCCCGGAGCACGCGCAGCTCAGCGCCTGCGCTGCCGCCGCCGCGCACAGCTCGTGCCCAGGCTGCTGTCATGACGGCTGTGCGCCGCCATCTCTGCGCCCCTCCCGCTCGCTATACTCCGACACTCCTTGCTGGCCCCTCGCTGATTTCCTCCCACACCGCACTCTGCCGCGTAATCGAGCCTTCACCCCCTCTGTGCTTTGCCTCCTCTCCACCTGGCTGCGCCCCGCCTCCTCGTGTCCCTCGCTCCTCTGCCTCGCTGCGCCCCGCCGCCATGCACCCACCTTGCCAAGCTCCATGAACTTCTTCCATCCCCAGTCGTGCTCCTTCTTGCAGAAGCGGTGCAGCGTGTCGCTGTACTTGCTCTTCTGCTCGGGCGCCGCGCAGGGGGATGCGCAGGGCATCGGCATCGGCACGCGGGCGCCGGCCGCCGGCTGATCGCCGCCGGCCCGCCGCGACCAGCACCTCAGCGTCAAAACAGACGCGTCCGCCACCCTCCTGCCCCATGCTCTGCCCGCCCCAACCACCCCGTTCCCCTGCTGGGATCGCAGAATCCAGCAGAACCATCCAGCAGCTCACCTTGGCGTCCTTGTTCACCACCGCGATCGTGAACTGCGCAAAGTGCGCCCAGCCGGGCAGCAGCTTGTCGTAGTCAGCGACGCAGAGGAAGAGCGACAGGTGGTTGGCCACGTCGCAGCCCTGGGGGTAGACGAGGATGTACCTGCGTTACCCACGAGTGCAGAGCGCGAGTCGGGCGCCGCAGAGCGCGAGTCGGGCGCCGCAGAGCGCGCCGGAGGCACCCGGCGCTCTTCTCAACCGCCAGCGCGGCGCCGCCGCGCGCCGACACAGCCACTGCGCAGCGCCCAAGCAGCGCACAGCTGTCGGCGCCTGCGGCTGCGCGGCCCCGCTGCGTCGCCCGCCGCCCGCCGACGCACCACTTGTAGCTGCCCACTTCAAACGTGTGGCTCCGCAGCTCCCGCTTGCTGACTTCGCTGAACTTCTCTATCTTCCAGGTGAACTTGCCATACAGGTCGCTGCTCTGCGGGCCTGCACGCCAGCAGGGCAGGCGCGCCACAAGCGTCGGCTCGGCGGGCGGGCAGCGCACATGCTGCCGCCGTCCCTGGCAGCTCCCCCGGCACCGCTCCCCGCCCACCATCGTCGTCATCGTCCAGAAACGTCGAGCTGGAGGCGATGCTGTCAATCACGGAGCGCCGGCTCCTCCATTCGAGCGCCTCTTGCGTGTCGGGCGTGACTGAGAGGACGCCGTCGGGGCCCTTCTCCTTGGCACTGCTGCTGGGGCCTCCCCCCACCAGCGCCTCCTTCAGGGCGCTGGGACCGGAGCGCTTTGAGGGCGCCAGCTTGCCGTCTGCCGCTCGCGCGCTGCCAATGGGCTGGCCCTGCGGCTGGGCAATCCGGCGCACGGGCGCCCTGTGCGACAAGATTACAGCGCTGTGGCGGGGCGGGGCGGCGCAGAGAGGGCAGAGCGCAGGAAGCGCGCTGCTGGGTGCGAGCTGGGGCAGCCCTGGCCGCCTGTCTGCGCTGGGAAAACTGGGACCGCGTTCCAATGGGGCTCCTGGAGAGCGGAGAGCCCCTTCCCTGTCGAGCCCGGGGACGCCCATTTTTCGAGCCCAAGCTCCTCTGCCAGCTGGCCTTCCAGTCATTCTCGCAGCCTGCAGCGTACGTGGCGCATCTGGGAGCGGCGTGCGGGCGAGAGGAGCGGGGCAGGCCAGGCACAACGAGCGGGGAGTCGCGCGGCGAGAGATGGAGGTCCTCCAGGCCGGCCTGGACAAGGCGAGGAGGCGAGGGGAGTGCGGGGCGCCCGTCTGTTGCCAAACATCGCCGTCTGTTGGGTGGCATGGCACCAGGTTGTTGAGAGCTCCCGCGGATCTCGCGCCCCCATGTGCCCGCAGGAGAATGCGGGGGCGAGGTCCCTGGGCGGCAAGAAGTCGCTAGGCAAGCGCGCTCTAGAGGCGCGGCCCGACGCCGGCGGCGAGGGGCCCCGCAAGAGTGCGCTGCGCCCCCTCAGCGCCAACGTGGTCGCGGCGCAGCAGCAGCAGCAGCAGCATGAAGCTCCAGCAGACAAGCCGGCGGCGGGCAGCATGGGGCCGCCGCCGCCTCGGGCCGGGCCCCTCTCGTCCGGCGAGGCCCAGCAGCACGCGCAGCTGCGGCCGAGCGCGCCAGCGCCCGTCGCGGCGGGCGCCGTGCGCGAGCGCCCGGGCAGCGGCAGTGGCAGCGGCCGCCGCTGGCAGCTGACCGACTTTGACATAGGCAAGCCGCTGGGGCGCGGCAAGTTTGGCAACGTGTATCTGGCGCGGGAGCGGCAGTCCAAGTACATCGTGGCGCTCAAGGTGCCCGCTGAGAAACTCTCTCTGGCAACAGCGCCCTGCGGCGGTTGGGTTGCCGCCCACTCCTGTTGGGTTGCTGCTGCTGGGGGGGCGGGGGGGAGCAGATGGGGAGGCAGACGGGAGGGCGAGGGGGGAGGTGCCTGGGGCGGGAAGAGTGGTGGCGGGCCCGCCGTCCGCTCAGGCGGCCTCCGCGCCCCCTCTGCCTCTTTTCTTTCCACCCTAGGTTCTGTTCAAGAACCAGCTGCAGAGCTCCAACGTGGAGCACCAGCTGCGGCGGGAGATCGAGATCCAGAGCCACCTGCGCCACCCCAACATCCTGCGCCTGTGAGGGGCGCGAGCGCCAGCGGCGGGAGGGGCGGGGGGAGGGGCCCCGCCAGCGCCGGGGCCCAGGCCCGGCGCCCGCGCCTGCTCTCTGCACCCGTGCCCCACTGCCCTGCCCTCCGCCCCTCCCTCTCCCCTCACCCCCTCCCTTCCTTTCCCACTCCAGCTACGGCTACTTTTACGACTCGACCCGCGTCTACCTCATCCTCGAGTACGCGGCCAAGGGGGAGCTGTACAAGGAGCTGCAGCGCGCAGGCCACTTTGACGAGCGGCGCACCGCCACGTGAGCCCGCAGGGGGCGGTGGGGACAGGGGGGAGGGGCGGCGGAGCGAGGCAATGCGGAGGGGCGGCCGGGGCGCGAACAACAGCGCCACCCGGCAGCGAGGGGCCGGCACGGGAGGTGGCGCCGGCGGCTGCCAATGCCGCCCCTGCGGCGCCTGACCTCCGCCGCGGCCCGACCCGCGTCGCCGCCCGCCCTGCGCCCCGCGTTTGCGCAGCTACATCGCCTCGCTCGCCAAGGCGCTGACATACTGCCACTCAAAGCACGTCATCCACCGCGACATCAAACCGGAGAACCTGCTGCTGGGGCTCAACGGCGACCTCAAGATCGCAGACTTTGGGTGGAGCGTGCACGCGCCCAACTCGCGGCGCAAGACGCTCTGCGGCACGCTCGACTACCTGCCGCCCGAGATGGTGGAGGGCAGGTGGGCGGGGCAGGGCGGGCGGGCGGGCGGGTGGTGGGCGGCCGGGCGGGACCAGGCGCTGTGGCGACTGCGGCACATGCAGCGCTCCGCGTGGGTCGCCGCCAGCGCCGTTGCCAGTGCATGCCCCATGCCCTCCTCCCCACCACCGGGCCGCCCCCCGTCCTTCGCCCTGCCCCTTCCGCAGCCCCCACGACTCGTGCGTGGACGTGTGGAGCCTGGGCGTGCTGGCCTACGAGTTCCTGCACGGCCAGCCGCCATTCGAGGCGGCGGGGCACAGCGAGACGTACAAGCGCATCCTCAAGGTCGACCTCCGCTTCCCGGGGACGCCCCCCATCAGCGACGGCGCCAAGGACCTCATCCGCAAGGTGGGCGGCCCGCTGGGATTGCCATCGCGGCAGAGGCCGCCAAACGCGCTGCGACGGCATGCCCGCAGCGCAGGGCGCGCCGTCAACCCCCCGACCCGCCCCCGCAGCTGCTGGTGAAGAACCCGCAGCAGCGGCTGCCGCTGGACAAGGTGCTGGAGCACCCCTGGATCAAGGCTAACACGGACCCGGCAGTCATGGCACGTGGCACGTGACGGTGCCTGCACGAGCGCGCGAGCCGGAGACCCCCTTTGCGCGCCCCGCCCCCGCGCCGCCGTCCGCACGCGGCAGCTCAGCATTCTAGGCAGCTAGGCCAGGGTAGGACAAGACGGCGGCCGACCGGCGGGCTGCTGGCGCAGCGCGCCGGCCGGGCTGTAGCACTAGACAGACCACGCCGCTGCACGCGGCGCCACAGGATGCTAAGATACAACGCCTCTGTTGCTGATGGGCCACGACGGCAGCGAGCCACCGCCTGGCCTCCCCCCTGTTACTCTCTCGTACTCACTGTTTCACCGCTCTGACCTGACCCGGCGCGTGGCCGCTGAAGCAGTGCGGCACACAACTACTCCCCGCGTCCGAGGCCTCCAGCAGCAAGCAGTCTCCTGCGCCCGCTGGTCAGCTCGCTGGTGCTTTTTGCTGTCCCTCCCCTCTGTAACAGCAGCGCACTATTGGTTGAGAGGCGAACACATGCAGAACTGGGAGCGTGGCGGTCAGGCAGTGTGGGCGACGGGTGTGCGCCTGCCAGTCCCTGGCCGGTGCGGCGGCGGCGGGCCACCGTGCGCCCACCCAACCCGCCGCATCAGCACGCCTGCACCGACTGCATCCCACCCAAACGCCCCTCGCAGTCCACCTCTCCTGGGTTCTCGACGGCATCTTCCGCCGCCGGGCGTCCCTCTCCCCGCCGGCTTCCAGGCGGCTGTTGCCCCCCTCCGCGGCTGATGCGCCGCCGCACGCCGCGGCCGCGGCCGCGGCGGCGCTGCTGGCGCCTGCCGCCGCCGCAGTGGAGACGACCCGTGGCACGCGCCGCGCGTGCTTGAGGCTTCAAGCTCGCAAGCTCGCACGCTGCAGGGGCCCCACTTTCATTCCTTTGCCTGTTCAGGTCGGCCCTAGCAGCAGTGAGGCGCCGCCAGCCCCACTATTCACGTTTGTTCAGCCACGCGAACCAACATTAGCGCAGGTCCAGCCCTTGTGCCCTGACGGCATGCGGCATGCGGCATGCGGCCGCGCCCAGGCTGCGGCGCTGGCGCCTGCGGCTCCCCACCCAAAGCCCTGCCGGGTCTGCCGGCTAGCGAGTGCGCGTAACAGGAGCATGGGGGGGGGGGGGGGGG
>PCFQ01000077.1:537283-556598 GCA_003063905.1 Chlorella sp. A99 | reverse complement strand
TGGGGGGGGGTAGGGGGGTGGGGGGATGTGCTTGTGGCTCTGCATGTAACCCCTCAGTCAGTCGGGGGAGGGTTATGTAACCCCTCGGTCGGTCGGTGGCGTGCGGAGGGGGCGCAGGAGGGGCGGATGGCACTGGGAGCCGGCATCGCCGCGAGCACTGCGGCCGAGGCCCGGGCAGGGGCGCACGCGCCCGCGCGAGGCGCCGCCGCAGCCGGCGCGCACGGCCGGCGCTCGCGCCGCTGCCCTCGCCGTCACCAGCAGCTGCCGCAGCGATGCACCCACCAGAATCGCCGCCGCCAATCACGACGATGGGCTTGTTGCGGAACATCGGGGCGGCGCCGTCGCACACCGCGCAGGCAGAGATGCCCTGGGGACAGAGGGGCAGGGGGGGGCGCGCAGCGGCAGGGGGACGTGACGGTGGATCGATGCGCGCGAGGGCCCCGGAGTGGGGTCGGGAGCCGGCGGCGCCAGGCGGGCGCCCGTTCCGGCGGGGCGCGCGCCGCACGCCGCCGCGCAGCGCCCGCCCCGCCCGCCTGCGGGGGCAGAAAGTGCGAGGGAGGCGGAGGCCCACCTTGTTCCAGAAGCCGTTCTCCTCGTCGGAGCCGGGGAAGGGCAGGCGCCGCGCCACCGCGCCCGTCGCGATTATCAGCGCCTGCGCAGTGATCTCCTTCTCGTCGGTCACCACCTGCGTGGCAACCGAGAACTGTCGACGCGACAAATTGCGGGCGGAGCGGAGGTGGCGGCGCGGCGGGCGCTCGCGGCGCGCCCCGCGGGGCGCATAGAGCAAAGGCAGGCACAGCGCAGGCGAGGCGGAGCGGGGGCGGGGGACAGCGGCGGCCGCGCGCCTTGAAGGGGCGGGCGGAGAGGTCGACGCCTGTTACCGTCTCAGAGTAGATGCGGGTGCCGAACCGCGCGCTCTGCTGGCGAAAGCGCTCTGTGATTTCGGCGCCCAGGATGCCCTCTGTAGGGGGAGGGGAAACGGCAGTCAGGAGGATAAGGACGGAGCGAGAGTGCACCGTCCTTCCGTGGGCGAGCGAGTCCTCCAGTCCTCCAGCTCGCGCGACCCAACGGCCGACGCATTTCCCGCCGCCGCCAACCGCCCTCTGGCCGCAGACCCATCTGCCCCGCCCCCGCCTAACCGCCCTCCGGCCGCCAACCCATCTGCCCGCCACCGGCCTGCTTCCCTCCTCCCACCTCCCCACCCCCCACCCGGCCGCACCAGGGAAGCCTGGAAAGTTCTCAACATCGGTCGTCGTGGTCAGCTGCCCGCCCGCAGCGATCCCATTGGCCATCCACCCCTCCAGCAGCACTGGCTGCAGCTCTGCGCAGTGGGGCGGACCGGGCACGCAAGCGGGCGGCTGGGCTCTCTGGCAGCGTCGGTTGGGGGAGGCGGCGGCTGCAGTGGCGTGCTGTGCGCCGCGGGAGCGGGGCACAGGGGCGCCGGACGCTGGCGCTGCCTGCCGCCCAAGCAGCACTGGGGAGGGCTCGGGGTGGGGGTGGGCGGAGGTGGCCGACGGTTGCGCTGTTGCGCTCCAACCGCCCACCCGACTCTCCCACCTGCCGCCGCCGACAACGTCCGCGCCGTCACCCACCCAGCCGCACAGCCTGCCCCACCACCCATGCGTGGGGTTTGGTGCTGGGGTGGCTGCGTGCGTGGGGTTTGGTGCTGGGGCGGCACCGCACGAACACGCACCTGCTCGCGCAGCATAGATGGCAGCGGTGTGGCCCGCCGGCCCGCTGCCAATAATGCACACTTTCGTCGACAGCTGCTCCTTGGCGGCCATTGTGGCCAGGCTGCTGAGCAGGCGCGCGAGCTTCGTGATGACTCGGTTTCAAACTGCGGACGATTGGTCAGGGGGCGGTCTGCACAGGCGGAGACAAACCGAGAGATGCAAGATCGCAATAGAGCGGTTGAGCAGACGAGACTCAGACTTGGCACCCACCAGGGCACTTTGGGTGCTTGCGTGCCATTGGGTGTGCAATTCGTACTCTCTAAAGGTCGCATCTTACGCTGGGGCGTCGATTGCTCGCGATCACCGCTCCGCCGCTGCCCGATATCTGCCTTTACCTCCTGCCCGAGCCACTGCCGCCCTCGATGCAGACAGTGGCCGCATTTACGCAGCAGCAGCGGCAGGCGCGGCCGTCCTGCACGCGCGTGGTGGCCGGCGGCGCCACTGCTCTCCAGGCCGCCGCTCGCCCGCAGCAGCCGCACCCGCAGTCGCAGCAGCGGCGGCAACCGGAGCAGCAGCTCGCCCTGCCGCGGCGCGCTCTGCTGGCGGGCGTGCCCGCCGCCGCGCTGGCGGCGCTGCTGGGGGCGGCACAGCCGGCGGCGGCGACGTTTGTGGAGCCGCCCCCCGGCTATCGCTTTCACGAGGACAAGCTCGACGGCTATTCGTTCTTCTATCCCGAGGACTGGGAGCCGGTCACGGTGCGCGCGCGGCGGCGCGGACCGGGCGCCCCGCCCGCCTGCGCCCGCCGCTGCGGCCGCCTCGGCGGCGCCCTGGCGCGGCTGCTGCGGCCACTTGCCCACCTGCCTGCTGCCGCTCGTGCAGACCTCGGGCAACGACGTCTTCTATCGCAACCCTTTCAACATCGAGGAGAACCTGTTTGTTGACATCTCCTCCCCCTCGTCCTCCAAGTTTGCCTCGGTCGAGGACCTGGGCTCCCCCGCCGCGGCGGCGGCGCGCACGCGCGACCAGGCGCGGCGCACGCGCGGGGCCGGCGCCGCTGCTTTGGGGTGGTCCTGGTGGCGACATTGTGTTGGTGACAGTGTGGCGGGCGTGGGCGCGCCTGGCATCTGCAACCAGCACCTTGGTCGCGCCCGTGCGGCACAGCACGCATGCCTGCCGTACGTTGATCTACATATGTGGCATGCCTACGGCACCTGATCGTGGCGCATGCATGCAGTATCTCATTCTGTCCCATGCATGTGCCCCATGCATGCCTGCAGTACCTGGAGGAGTTCATGTCCACCCGCCTGGGCGTCAAACGGACGGCCGAGGTGGTCAGCGCCGCCGTGCGCGCGGGCGCCGACGGCGAGGTGCGCGGCGCGGGCGGGCTGGCGGCGGCGTGGAGGGCGCACGACTGGCCGCGGCATCGAGGGCGGCGGGAGGGCTCACACTGCGCCGCCGGCCAGCGCAGCGCTCACAGTGCTCTTCCGCTGCAGCTCTCTTTGAAGCCCTCTTGCCACGCTCGTTCCCCTCCCCCTCTCCCCTTGCCTGCCCTGACGCCAACGGCCCCTCTCCCTCCCCTCTCCCTCCCCCCATACCAATCATACCATCCATACCAAATCCATACCAAACAGGAGTACTACGAGATCCAGACCCGGGTCAAGTCGTTCGCCTCCCGCAACCAGCTGGCCGTGACCCAGGCGGAGGTGGACGAGGCGGTGGAGCTGGAGTTTGACCGCAGGTGCACTGTTGCTCTTTGGTTTCGACTCTGGTGTCGGCGGTGTGTTGTTTGGTGATGTGGCTAGGCGGCACGGTGGGTAAGAAGGGCTAGGTGGCTAGGTGGCTGTGTGCCTGCGGAGCACAGCTAGATGTTGGCGCCTGCTGCTGGCAATGATGTGCCGACGCTCTGACGGCCCTCCTCCACAGTAGGCTCCCCCCGTCTGCCTGCCGCTCTACTGCCCTGCCGCCCGGCCCACAGTACCCGCAGTCTGCCTGCCGCCCCGGCGCCCGCAGGTACATTGCGGTACTGGGCGTGGCGAACAAGCGCCTCTACCAGTTCAGGCTCCAGACCACCACCGCGGCGTTCGAGGCGGACGCCGACCGCCTGCTGGGCGTCGCCCGCAGCTTCAAGTGCCGCATGCTGGCGTGAGCCACGCGTCCCCCGGCTGCTTGCTCGGAGCACGGCGGTGCTGGATGTAAAGCACGCGGGTGCTGACTGCGCGCTGGAACAGCAGAGTGATTTGTTTTCGGCACGTTTGGGCGGGGCATGTGCAGCGCCAGTCAGCATCCCTGGCTGAGGACAGGGGCAGGCGAAGTGTTTGCAACTGGAAAGGAGCAGAGAGTGCATTGATGGCAGGCCAGTGGGTGCTGGCTTGGAGCACGGTAGCAGATGGGGAGCTAAACAGCAAAACACGGTCGTTGAAAGCAAGGCAGGCAGTGGCAACCAGTCAGCTGGCGGTGGCGAAGCAGAGCCAGTCAAAGGTGGTGGCCAGCGCCATCGGCAGCATCACAACCCATGTGCGGTCCTGCCCGCGCGACCAGCCCATTGCAGTGCTGTAAATGCCGAGCTGCGCCTGCCGGCCCCACCGTGCCAGAGCGCGCGCCGCACCGCCGGCCGTGAGCGCCGGCGCTGGCGCGCCCTCCGGCCCGGCCAGCGCTGCTGCAGCCGCGCCTGTCGCTGTGCGCGCCTGCCAGCGGGCATACATGCTCGCTTCTGCCGCCAGCGAGGCCAACACCATGCCCCAAAAGGCCATCGTCAGCTGCACATAGCCCACAACACAGGCGCAGCGTCCGGCGGGCCCATGCTCAGCCGCCAGCGACACCGGCAGCGGCAGCAGCGCCAGCTGCCAGCGCAGCGCGTCATACGCTGAACCAAACAGCCGCTCGGCGGCGGGGTGTCGCAGCGCCGCGGTCGCGCACAGCGAGCCGCGCTGCGACAGCGCCACACCAACAGTGGCTGCCTGTATCAAAACGCACGCCCATAGCCTGACGGGCTTGACCACTGCCACCACACAGTTGGATACAGACACGAAGGGCACCACCGCCGCTAGCTTCAGCGCATTGAGAGCCTCGCTCTCTCCCCACAGCGCCGTGCCGCTGCGGTCCACCATTGCTATTATCCCCGGCCAAAAAGCCCAGGGCGAGTAGACTGCCAGCCGGAGGCAGGCAGCTGGCGCCTCCCGCCAGCGCAGGTAGGACGCCGGCGCGGCGGCGCGCCAGGCGGTCAGCGCCAGTGACGCAGCGACGCAGAGTGCGCACTGTGCCACAGCGACGCGCTGCCGCAGCGCCAGCGCGGCCGCAGCCTGCGCGAGAGCAGGTGGCGGGTGGTCAACGCCACTTGGCAGGTCGGCTGCTGCCAGTAGGCCAGCTGGTCTGGGTGCTGGTGTGCGCATGACATCCAGCAGCAACGGCTCACCAGGACGGCGACGGCGTCGCCCAATGGCTCCAGCTTGACCCAGCAGGCGTTCTGGTAAGCGCGGAAGGGCGGTGCAGGCGCGGGAGGGCGCGGCCGCCCGTCTGCCCCCGCGTGTGGCCCCGCTCTCTGCTGCATTAGGCTCCTGCAGTCCAAAGCACGGTCAGCCCCTCAGCTCGGTGCGCCGGTCAGTCGGCAGTCAGCGGTGGGCGGTCCCGCTGTACACAACTCCCCTGGCACCCGCCTTGCACCACAGTGACATCACAGGCACCCAGCTGCTGGTGCGCTCGCCTCTAATTGTGCAAGACAAGCGAGAGCCCGTTGAGCAGGCGTCCGAGGCGGGCGGCGGGGTGGTGCGGTTACTGGCGCAGCGGGCCGTTCAGAGAGGCCAGTCAGGCCAGATATGAACAAAACACGGTAGAGGGACTGCACGTGGATGTGCCTTCTGGCGCCCGCCCACTCAGGGTGCCTGGCGCCGCGGCGGGGCGGGCACCCGCACACTGTCCCTTCAAACACACGGGACTATCTGCTGCTGGCTCAAATTGTCATACACGCCCTGCAAGCACACTCCTTGTGGCAATGCGTTGTGCATGGCAGGTCTGAATGCAACGAAGGTGGTTGAAACAAGAGAAGTTGGCACAGGGGCAACCAGCCAGTCAGCCGGCGGTGGCGAAGCAGAGCCAGTCAAAGGTGGTGACCAGCGTCAGCGGCAGCATCACAACCCATGTGCGGTCCTGCCCGCGCGACCAGCCCATTGCAGTGCTGTAAATGCCGAGCTGCGCCTGCCGGCCCCACCGTGCCAGAGCGCGCGCCGCACCGCCGGCCGTGAGCGCCGGCGCTGGCGCGCCCTCCGGCCCGGCCAGCGCTGCTGCAGCCGCGCCTGTCGCTGTGCGCGCCTGCCAGCGGGCATACATGCTCGCTTCTGCCGCCAGCGAGGCCAACACCATGCCCCAAAAGGCCATCGTCAGCTGCACATAGCCCACAACACAGGCGCAGCGTCCGGCGGGCCCATGCTCAGCCGCCAGCGACACCGGCAGCGGCAGCAGTGCCAGCTGCCAGCGCAGCGCATCATACGCTGAACCAAACAGCCGCTCGGCGGCGGGGTGGCGCAGCGCCGCGGTCGCGCACAGCGAGCCACGCTGCGACAGCGCCACGGCTGCCGTGGCTGCCTGGATAAGCAGCGTTGCCCAGAGCCTGACTGGCTTGGTGGCTGCCACGATGCAGTTGGACGCGACCAGCGACGCGATTGGCACCACCGCTGCAAGCTTGAGAGCGTTTAGGGCGACGCTGTCTCCCCACAGCGAGGCGCCACTGCGGTCCACCATTGCTATAATGCCCGGCCAGAAGGCCCAAGGCGAGAACATGGCCAGGCGGTAGCAGACAGCCGCCGCCTCACGCCAGCGCATGTAGGACGCCGGCGCGCCGGCGCACCAGGCAGCCAGCGCGAGCGAGGTGGCCAGGAAGAGGGCGTGTTGTGCCACCGCGACGCGCTGCCGCAGCGCCAGCGCAGTCGTGGCCTGCGCGTCGGCGCCGGGGCGGCATCGTGGGTGCATCTCGGTTGGTGGCAGCTGCCAGCTGCATGAGGCCTGAGCCTGCCCGAACGACGCACCACAACAACGAGGGCATCACCCAAAGGCTCCAGCTTGGCCCAGCAGGCGTTCTGGTAGGTGCGGAAGGGCGTGAGCATTGGACGGGTCCCAGGTGCCATCGTGTGTTGCGGCGGCAGCGTGAAGAGCAGGCGCGGCTAGGGTTTGAAGGGCTGCAGCCCCAGCAGTGCCGGTGGAGGTGCCCACCAAAGGTGGAAAGTCAGCAGCGGCGGCGGCCGGGCAGTTGAACGGCTGCACATCAGCATTCCCAGCCACTGCCGTGAGCTGTGTTTGCAAAGAGCAGCAAAAAAGCAATCGAATGTTTGTCGGCTGAACCTGCTTGGGAGCAGGGGAAGGCACGTCGGGGTCGGGGGACGTCGCGCCCCCTGGGCGCCAGGTGGAGAGGTGGCGCCGGAGTCTCTCTCTCTCTCTCTCTCTCTCTCTCTCCCTCTCTCTCTCTCTCAGTCACTCTTGGATTGTCAGACGCGTCTCAGGAAGGTTCGCGGTCACTCGTCCTCCTCTTCCTCCTCCTCCTCCTCGCCGTCGTCCTTCCAGCTGCTCTCCACCACCTCCTTGACTCGCCTGCGGCCGCGGCGCCAGGGGCAGGCGGGGCGCGCGGTCACGAGCTCGGCTGGGACTGCGCGCGGGAGCCGAGCGTGCGGCGCCGCGCCCCCCCGGGTCCCTCCCCCCAGCAACCAGCGCGCAGCATCACTTCTCGCGGCCTACTCCTCAACCTGCTGCGCTCTCCACACCCCCAGCGCACCCACCTGTTGTACTCTTTTCGGTCCTCGTTGTACAGCCGCGCCGCCTCGCTGTTGGCCGGCGAGTTGGGGTTCGGGTCGGACAGCAGGCTCTGCGGGGCGGCGGGCAGGGGCGCGGTGGGCGGCGGGCGCGAGCGCGGAGGTGACCGGCCACCTGCAACGTGCCGCCGCGCCGCCGTCGCCGCCCTCCCTGCCCGCTGCCCTGCCAGCATGCGTGCGCACCCCATGTCAGAAACCACAGGCTGCCCCGTGCCTCAGGCCCCAGTCTCGGCCCTCGCCACCTCCACGCTCCCCAACTGACGCCTCAAGTCCCAGACTCCCCGCCCCCGATGCCGGGTCCCCCCGCGCCTGCCCCTCTGCCCGCCAGACCCCAGACCCCCCACCTGTATGGAGGTGAGGATCGCCGACACGTCGTAGATGGGCGACCACTGGTTCTGCAAAATGTCGAGGCAGATGCCGCCGTCGGCGTAGACTGCGCGGGGGAGTCATATCGCGTCAGGTGCTAGATGAGATACAGTGAAAAAGTACGTTAAGCGATTGTATTGAGGCGGCCGGCGGCGTGGCGGCAAAGCATGGGCAGTGAGGGGAGGCACGCGGCCGCGCGCCCAGCACGCGAGGCGCCCCCCGCCCCTGCTCGACAGCGCTGGCGCTGGCACAGGCCCACGCCTGCAACGGCCTCCCTGGAAAATCACAGCCACGTGATTTCACAGCTGCAAATCTCGCTTGTCAAAAATCTCACTGTTGGGGTGGTACATGCGCGTCTTGAATTTGACCACGGGCGCCTGCGAGGGCATCGGGAGCAGCGGGAGCGGCACGAGGCGGCAGTGGGAGCGCCGGCGCAGCGGCGCCGTGCGGCGCGGCGCCGGCCGCCCAGACCCGCGCCATCCCTGCACGCGTCTGTCGCGGCGCCGCGGCGGAGCACCTGCGGCGGCCTTCTGCCCTCGGCTTCACGCATCCCCTCGGCCATATTCGTTTATTGAATGAAGAGATCCTATTAAAAGTAGGCGGGCCCCTTGCCTTGTTGGGATAGTCCTCGCTGAACTCCAGGGTCAGGCGGAAGACGCCGCCGTCCCAGAGCGTGCCGTCGGGCCCGAAGATTACGGCGTTCCAGCTGCGGGGCAGCGCGAGCGGCGTCAACGAGCGTTTCAAGCTGAAGGCTGCGGCACGCAGCGAGGCAGGGAGGGGCGGGGGTCCCAGCTGCGGGGGGAGCCAGCGCAGAGGCGGCAGAAATGGGCGTTTGGGGTTCCAGCTGCGGAGCAACGCGAGCGCGGCGTCAACGAGTGTTTTTGGGGTTGCAGTGTGCAACGGCTATGAGGGTGTGGGGTCCCAGCTGCGAGGCGAAGCCGGCGGATCGGCAACAGCATGCAGCAGGCGTTGGGCGGCGGCGCTGGCGTGCACCTGGCACGACCGCGACAAACAATCAACCGGCCTGGCAGCAACCCACCGCATGATGTTCTCTGGCTTGGGCGCGGCGTTGACCCCTTCTGGCGGGTCTTGCTGCAGCCCTGCAGCGACGGGTCCGGCGCCGCCGGCGAGCGCTGGTCGGCCGCGCGCGCGGGGCGGCCGGCGCGGCAGCACTGTGTTGGGCGCTGGCCTCGCAACGCAGTGCCCTCTCGATGAGCTCCGCTCCCACCCCTCCAAACCACCCCTCCAAACCCATCGGCTCACGCTTGAGGTCGCGAATCAGTCGCTTTCGTGCCGCCGTAGACATGACGCCCCGCCGCCGCCCTGGCCCCCTCCAGCGGCTGTAACCGCTCCTCAGACCACGAGCTCCGCTCTCTGGGGCGTGAGAAAGACGAGGGGCGCTCGGCAGGTCGGCGGCAGCGCGTTGCGGCGAGGCGGCGGGCGTGACGCGGGCCCGCAGCGCTGCGGCCTGGGCGCGCACCGATCGGTGCACACCGCTCGATGGGGTCGTTCGCTAGGCGCAGGGCGCTGCAGGCGCGCCTCGCAGCTCGCAACTCCAAGGCGCGCAGACCAGACCTCCCTGACGGCCTCAATGCAATTGCATGCAACTCAAGAGTGCCGAGGAAGGTTTGGAGGCGCTTAAAAATGCAGGTGGAAGGTTGCTCAAAACAAGCAACCAAAAGAGGCAGCTCCCACGCACGCTCAATCCGCTCCTCCAATCATGGGCTCCGCTCGCAGCCTCCGGCGCCTGGGCGGCCTGCTCTGGAGGGCCAGCAGCGGGGCCGGTTCCTCTGCCCTGCCCGCTGCGGGCGATGCGGCCTCTGGCAGCGCCAGGCGGCTGTTCATCAGTGCTGCAGTGCGGGGCCCGGCGATCGCAGGTGAGCGGAGGCCCGTGCATTGATCTGGGGTGGTAGGAGGTGCAGCCGGCACCCAACCCCAGTCGGGGCCCTCCTCCATCCCATGCCGCTGGGGCACCCTGGGCGATTCGCTGTCAACGGCGCGCTCAGCGCAGCTCCAGGCGGGGATGCGGCCCGCCCGCCCGCCGCAACCTCTCACTGCCGGCCAGTGGTAGTGACGCGCCGCCCGGCGCGCCGTCCCGTGGCCGCAGGCTCCCTCCGCACGCTGCTGCCCAGCCAGGGCCCGGCGGCGCTGGCGCGCGCCGGCGGCCTGCGCTGCATCGCGCTGGCAGCGCTCAAGCCCAGCGACAGGTGTGCTGTGTGGCAAGCCAAGCGGCGCGGCCAAGGTGGCGGGCATGCGCAGCCAGAGCGCTGCGGCATGGAGCAGCAGACTGCAGCGCGCAACGCGGCGCAGGAGCGGGGAGCGCGGCCAGCCCGCAGGCAACGCGCCCAGGCAGCGCGGGCGTCGCAGCGTTGGCGCCCTGCCCCCCTCGCTGCCTCCCCACATCCCACCCCGGCCTGCTCCTCCCCTCTTGGCCCCCCTGCCAGGTTTGAGCCGCGGCACAACAGCATCAGCGCGGTGGAGGAGGCGGCGATGGCGCAGGCGGCAGGCTTTGACAGCCTGGATGCGCTGATCGACGCGACGGTCCCGGCGGCCATCCGCCGCGCCGACGGCATGCCGCTGGGCAAGTTTCAGGTGGGCCGAGGACCTGCGCCCCTCTTGGCGCCCAGATGTGGTTCGCTGCACATTTGCTGTTTGCGCTGTTTGTGTTGGCAGGACAGGGGCCTGGCGGCGGCAGACCCGCACCCTCACCTCTTTTTTGATCCAGCTTGCCCGTGTGCTTTCCACCTGGTGTTCTTTCCTCCAGGAGGGCATGACCGAGAGTGAGTTCCTCGACTACTTCAAGGAGATGGCCAGCAAGAACAAGGTGGGCGCATGCACGTGTGCGCACGTGCGCTTGTGTGGGCGCATGCGGGCGCGGGGGCGTGCCGAACATGTTTTTCCACACGTGGCTGCGCGTGCCATGGGACGGCAACCAACATTGCACCGCTCGCGCATTCCAAACACTACTCACGCATTGCCGCATGTTCGACATGCGCTTCGACGCACTACTCGCACATTGTCCACATGCTCAACTTGCGCAGGTGCTCAAGTCGTACATCGGCATGGGCTACTACGGCACGCACATTCCCCCCGTCATCCTCCGCAATCTTCTGGAGAACCCCGGCTGGTACACCCAGGTGCGCACGCTCTCCAGCCGAGCGCATGTATTAGGATGCGGTGCACTGGAATGGTGCGCATGCTCTCGTGTCAAACACATGCATGGGACTGCGTTGGAATGCATGCTGTGTCGAATGCGCTGTGTGGGCGACCGAGGGGCCGAGCCTGGGCAGGGCGGCCCCCGCCCGCCCCGGAGCCTGCCCATGCAGTTCCCGCGCTCACGCGCCCGCACCCCGCCCCCCCTCCCGCCCCCGCAGTACACGCCCTACCAGGCAGAGATCAGCCAGGGGCGGTGAGCCTTGCGCGTTCACTGCGTGCCGCTCGGCTCCCCACAGCCGGCGACCCAAGCACTGGCTTCCCCGCCCGCCCGCTGGACCGGGCTCTGGGCCGGGGGCGGCGGCCGCAGGGCGCCGCCGCCGCCGGGCGGGCTCCGCTCACCGCCGCCTCCGCGCGCGCCCCCCCCGCGCCACAGCCTGGAGTCGCTGCTCAACTTCCAGACCATGGTCTCAGACCTCACGGGGATGCCCATGGCCAACGCCTCTCTGCTGGACGAGGCGACGGCAGCGGCAGAGGCCATGACCATGTGCAGGTGGGTGGCGGATGGGTGGGGGTGGAGGTGGGTGGAGGCTGGGGGCGGGGAGAGCGAGTGGAGGGAGCGAGGCGTGCACGTGAGAGTGAGGTGGGTGCTATCTGTGCTACAGTTCCGGACGCGCATGGCGCGGCGGCACAACGCGCGGGGAGTTTGGAGGAGGGAGAGGGCAGGGGCTCGGAGCGGGGGAGCGGCGGCGCAGCAGGCGGCGCGCGCGCGCCTGGTTGAGACCGCGCCGCGCCCCCGCCCGCCGCCTCCCACGCCCTGCCGCAGCGCCGTGGCCCGCGGCAAGAAGCCGCGATTTCTGGTGTCCAACAAGTGCCACCCCCAGACCATCGCCGTGTGCCAGACGCGTGCCGACGGACTAGGACTGCAGGCGCGCGGCTGCCGGGGGGCGGCCAGCCTCGCGGCGCGGGACGCTGGGCGCCCGCAGCAACAGCAGGGCCCTCGCCCGGCCCCTGTCGGCGGAGCGCAGGCGCAGCTGGCAGCCGGCGCTGGCCCTCGGCGCGTACAGCGCTCGAACCGCGCCGCTCCCTCAACCCGGCGCTGCCCCTCCCTCCCCTACTGCCGCAGGTGGAGGTTGTGGAGGAGAGCAGCGGCATGGCTTTTGACAAGGACGTGTGCGGCGTGCTGCTGCAGTACCCAGCCACCGACGGCGCGATCCACGACTACTCGGTAGGTGTGCTGTTTGCTGTTGTTCTATTTTGTTGTTGGCCCTGTGCTAGGCAGCACGATCCATCCACGACTATTCAGTGCGCCTGATTGTGTTGTTCTGTTGCTGTTGGGCGAAGAGCGCCTGTTGTTTCCGTTGTGTGCGGCGTGCATCCCGTCGGGTGCGCCTGCTGGCTCGCTCTCGCGTGCGCTGCGCCAGCGCCCCGCGCCCGTGCCCCACCCCCGCCCCTCGCCCCCCTCCCTCCCTCTCGCTCCGTCCCTCGCCAGGCCCTGGCCAAGCGCGCGGCGGACGCCAAGGTCAAGGTCTGCGTGGCGACCGACCTGCTGGCGCTGACGGCGCTGGCGCCGCCGGGGGAGTGGGGCGCCGACATCGTCATCGGCTCGGCCCAGCGCTTTGGTGAGCCACGCTGTTTTCAAAAGCATAGTCAGGTTTCAAATGACTGATTTGGCTGCTGTGAGCTGTGTGCTGCTGATTGAGTGATCGCCGGAGCGGTTTGGTGCGACGGCGTTGGTTCCCCCCCTCTCCACCCCCCCTCCCCCTCCCCGCGCCCTCCCCCAGGCGTGCCCATGGGCTACGGCGGCCCCCACGCCGCCTTCCTCGCCTGCCACGACGAGTACAAGCGCCTCCTCCCTGGCCGCATCATAGGCGTGTCTCGCGACGCGCAGGGCGGCCCCGCGCTGCGCATGGCCATGCAGGCGCGCGGGGGCGGCGCCCGGGGATGAGGCGGGCGCTTGGGCGGGGCGGGGCGCCGCCGCTTCGTCTTGCCGCCGCCGCGTGGCCGCGGTCCCTGCTGGGCGCGCGCCTGCCCTTTGCCCCGCGCCGATGCGCCGCCTCAAAACCGCGTGCCCGTGTGCGACCTCCACCCCCACACGATGCACCTGACCGCGCGTCTCGCGCGCCGACCCGTCGCATGCGCCACTACGATGCATCTGACCATGCCCGATCCGCCGCCATGCTGCAGACGCGCGAGCAGCACATCCGCCGCGACAAGGCCACCTCCAACATCTGCACCGCCCAGGCGCTGCTGGCTAACATCGCCGCGATGTATGCCGTCTACCACGGCCCGGAGGTGCGGAGGGGAGGGGATTCGGCTGGCTCGGAATGGAGTCGAAAATTCAGAACCAGGCGCCCGGAGAGGGATGAAGCGCGGGTCGCGACGAGGGCGCGGGCGCCGCGTCGGCGGCGGGGCGTGCGGCGGCCCGCCCGCGCACCGGCTCGCCGCGCATCCGACTTGTCCGCCCGCCTCTCCTTCGAGCTGCAGGGCCTCAAGGCCATCGCGACGCGCGTCAACGGCCTGGTGAGCGTGCTGGCGGAGGGCGCGCGGCGCCTGGGCCTGGGCGTGGGGGCGGCGCCCTTCTTCGACACCGTGCGCATCGAGGTGGGGTGGAGGGCCGGGAGCGGCGTGCGCGAGGCGGGTGGGCGGGTTGGGTGGGCGGGGAGCGCGTGGGTGGTTGGATGGGGTGGGTGGGTGGCGGGCGGTGGCATCGAGGTGTGCGGGGCAGGGAGGGGGAGCAGCTGGGGTGCGCGCGCGCGAGCGCGTGCGCGTGGGCGAGGGAGCGCGCTTTCCTCTTTCCTTCCTCCCTCTCAGCGCCGCTTCCCTCCTGGCCCGCGCCTCCCTCCGCCCTGCCAGGTCGGCGACGCGGCGGCGCTGGTGCAGCGCGCGGCGGACGCGGGCGTCAACCTGCGCAAACTGGATGCCTCCACGGGCGAGCGGGCAGCTGCGCTGTGAACGCTGCGAATCTGCGCCGCTGCTGCGGTCGCCCTGCGCGCCACCTCCCCGTGGCCGCCGCGCTCCTCCCGCCTCTCCCCCGCCCGCCCGCCTGCCGTCCCACGCCTAGCGCCTTTCCGTCCCGCGGCCGACGCCTTTCTGCGCCCTGCCGCCCCGTGACCCCCCCGCAGTCACCGTGTCCCTGGACGAGACCACCACGCTGGCCGACCTCAACCAGCTGCTCGCGCTGCTCAACGGCGGCGCGGCGCCGGGCTTCGCCGCGGAGAGCCTGGCGCCGGGGGTGGGCGGCGGCGTGGGCCCCTTTGCGCGCGCGTCGGCGTTCCTGGAGCACCCGACCTTCAACTCCTACCACACCGGTGAGGCAGGGGCGCGCAGGCCGCGTCAGCGGAGCGGCGGCTGCTCGTTGCGTCCGCGTCTGTTCGACGGCCGGTCGCCGGCGCGCCGGCGCGCGCCGCGGCGGCTGGCACGGGCCCCCGCCCGCGCCGGCCCGCAGCACGGCCCAGCCCGCGCTGCGCCCCGCGCTCTGCGCCCCAAACGCGCGCTTTCTTTCCGACCTTGATCCTTTCCACCCCCAGAGCACGAACTGCTGCGTTACCTCAAGCGCCTCGAGAACAAGGACCTGAGCCTGGTGCACTCCATGATCCCCCTGGGCTCCTGCACCATGAAGCTGAACGCGACGTCGGAGATGGTGGGTGGGGAGAGAGGGGCAGGCGCGCGGTGGCGGGTGGGGCTGGCGGCTCCCAGAGGGGAGGTGGCGGGCGGGCGGGCGGGCGCGCGGGGAGTGGCGCGCCACGGCGGGCCGCGGCGCGCCCCAGCCCAGCCCCCCGTCAACCCCCCCGCCGCCCCCCGCCTCTCCCCCTCCCTGCCCCTGCAGATCCCCATCACCTGGCCCGAGCTGGCCAATCTGCACCCCTTTGTGCCACTGGACCAGGCGCAGGGCTACCAGCAGATGTTCGAGGTGCGGGCGCTGGGTGCGGGCGCTGGGTGCGGGCGCTGGGGCTGGACAGGGCGCCTGCTGTCGTCGGCTGTTGGCCGGGTGCACGTTGCAGCGCGGGGCGGGGTGGGGTCGCGCTGCCGCTGCGCCCCCGCTCCCTTCGGTGCAGCGTCCGGCCCTTCCCTCCACCGCCCTGCAATCCCTCCTCCCTCCTCCCTCGCCCTGGGTCCCTCCCTACCCCCACGCTTGCCCCCCTCCCCACCCTCCCTCTTCCCTCCCTCCCTCCCAACACCACAGGAGCTGGGCGAGCAGCTGGCCGTGATCACCGGCTTTGACAAGGTGTCGCTGCAGCCCAACAGCGGCGCGAGCGGCGAGTACGCGGGGCTGATGTCGATCCGCGCCTACCACCAGGTGGGGAATCTGGGGGGAATCTGGGGGTGGGCGTCTGGGCGTCTGGGCGGGCCGGGCAGGCTGGGGTGCCAGCGGTGAGGGCCACGGCACGCCCCCTCCGCCACCGCCTCCGCCTCGCCTCGCACGCGTCGCCGATGCCTCCTAGCGCCCCCGTCCGCGCAGTCCCGTGGCGACCACCACCGCAACGTCTGCATAATCCCAGTCTCCGCCCACGGCACCAACCCCGCCTCTGCCGTCATGGTGCGCCGCGCAGCGGCTCGCTCTCCCCGCGCTGCGGCTTGCACGCCCCGGCCGCCGCGCGCGCCTTTGCGGCCGCCGCACGCGCGTACGCCGGCGCCCATCCCGCCGCCGCGCCCACGCCGCGCCCCTCCCGTTGCCGCTCCCACACCGCGCCCCCGCCCTTGGCGCAGGCCGGCATGACGATCGTCCCGGTGGGCGTGGACGGCCAGGGCAACATCAACATCGAGGTGGGCGGAGGTTCTGTTGGTTGGTCGCAGTGTCCCGCGTTGGGTGCAATGCCCGCTCGCGCGCCGGCTCTTGTTCGTCCCTCGGGCACCCCCCCTGCCCCCCACCCCCCACCCCCCCACCCCCACCCCTGCTGCGCTCTCGCCCCCCCACCCCCACCCCCCCACCCCCCCACCCTGTCAGTGAGTTTCCTCCTGCCGCTCACCCCTCGCGCCGCTCGCCCCCCCCTCCCCCGCGTCCGCCGCCCCTCGCAGGAGCTGCGGTCCAAGGCGGCGGCGCACGCCGACCGCCTGGCGGCGCTCATGATCACCTACCCCTCCACCCACGGCGTGTACGAGGATGGAGTGGACGAGATCTGCCGCATCATTCACGCCCACGGCGGCCAGGTGGGGGTGGGGTGGGTGGGTTGGGGGGGTGGTCGGCTAGGCGGGTTGGTGGGTGGGGCTGAGAGGGGTGACCGGGCGGCGGGGGCCGCATCGCAGCCGCGGCGGAGGGGCGACGCGCACACCTCGCGGTGCCACGGGGCCGCCCCAGCCCGCCTCTCTCGTCCTCCCACGCCGCTCTCCCGTGCTTTCTTCCTCTCCCGACAGGTGTACATGGACGGCGCCAACATGAACGCGCAGGTGCGCGCATGAGAGGAGCGATGGGGGCGGCGCGGGGACGGGCGCCCGGGGCCCCCGGGGCACTGAGGCCGGGGACGCAGCGCCGGGCGCGAGGCCCCAGCGGCCGCTGCGCCCCGACCTCCCACCCACGCCCACCCTCACCCGCCCTCCCTCACCACCCGCCCACCCGCGCCCGCCCTCACCCGCCCGCCCTCACCCACGCCCGCCCACGCGTCGCGACCGCGCAGGTGGGCCTCACCGGCCCGGGCATCATCGGCGCGGACGTGTGCCACCTGAACCTGCACAAGACGTTCTGCATCCCCCACGGCGGCGGCGGCCCCGGCATGGGCCCCATCGGCGTCAAGGTGGGTCAGGGCGGGGGGGCCGGGGGGGCCGGGGGGCCGGACGCGTCGCTTCGGCGCCCCGCGCTGCCGCGCTCGCTCGGCCGCGCGCGCCACATCCCACACCACCCACACCACCCACCACCGCCCGCCCGCCCACGCACGCACGCACGCGCCCTCGCCGCAGGCGCACCTCGCGCCCTTCCTGCCCACGCACCCCGTCATCCCCACCGGCGGCTACCCTGGATTCTCCGGGGACGATTCCAAGGTGGGAAGACAATAGAATCCAGCAGAATCTTGCCCCCGCTGCGGCCCCGCCCCTGTGCCGCCGCCCCCCCGCCGCCTCGCCCCCCCGCGGGGCCCCCGCCCCGCCCCCAGCCTCGAGCAACAGCAGCGCCCTCGTCTGCTTCCCGCCCCGTGCCCAGTCGATGGGCGCGATGGCCGCCGGCCCCTACGGCTCCTCCCTAATCCTCCCCATCTCATACGCATACATCAGGCGAGTCCCGGGATCTAAACTCTCACAAGTCGATCGCATCGATGCTCGGAATATGGCATGCTGGCGCTGGGACGGGCCGGGGACGGGCGGGGGCGCTGCGCGGCGCGCCAATTAGCACCCCACCGCCCCTCCGGGCCGCGCCTGCCTCGCGCTCGCGCGCGCTGGCGAGGGGGCGCGCGCGCGCGCGCGCGCCGGCCCGCCCGCCCACCGCCGCCCCTCTGCTCGCGCCCCTCTGCCTGCGCTCACGCTGCAGCATGATGGGCAGCGAGGGCCTGACGCGCGCCTCCAAGCTCGCGATCCTCAACGCCAACTACATGGCCAAGCGCCTGGAGAAGCACTACCCCGTGCTCTTCCGGTGAGGGGCCGCGCATGCGTGCGGGCGCTGACAGTGCGCGCGGGCGGGCGCCCGTCGGCGCCGACGCGCGCCGCCCCCGACCCGCGCCCCCTCCTCCCCATGCCCCGCGCAGCGGCCCCAACGGCACGTGCGCCCACGAGTTCATCCTGGACGTCCGGTGAGGCTGAGGAGGGCTTGTTTGGCGTTGATTTGTGGCAGAACTGCATCTGGTCGAAATCCTAGGGTGGGACGCTGGCCTCCTGCCCGCCCCCTCCGCCCCGCCCCCGCCCACCCGCCGCCCCCCCCGCCCCCGCTCGCGCGCCCGCTCACGCGCCCGCCGCCTCACAGGCCCATCACCGCAGCCACTGGGATCGAGGCGGAGGACATTGCCAAGCGGCTGATGGACTTTGGGTTCCACGCGCCCACAATGTCCTGGCCCGTCGCGGGTGAGCGCGCTCCCGCCCGTGGCGGGGCCGCAGGGAGGCGGCGCGGCGGGGCGCGGCCACATGCCGGTGCCTGGCCAGCTCTGCCTGGCCGCCCCTCCTCCCTCCCTCCTGCATCGCCCACCCACCCAACCACGCTCTGCTTCTTTCCACCCCGCCCCTCCCAGGCACGCTGATGATCGAGCCCACCGAGAGCGAGAGCAAGGCTGAGCTCGACCGCTTCTGCGACGCGATGATCGCCATCCGGGTGGGCGGGGCTGGACTGCGGCGGCGCCTGTTGTGTGGGTGGCGAGGGGGGCCGGTGGGTGGGGGTGGGTGGGGGTGGGGGGGTGGGGGGGTGGGGGGGGCGGCGGCGGCGCGACATGGCCATCCCCTCCCTGCCCGATCAACCAATCCACCCAACAATCCAATCCAATCAATCAATCGACCAACCAGCTCAATCAACCGGCCGATCAATCGCTCGCCCCAACCGCGCGACGCAGGAGGAGATTGCGGCGATCGAGCGCGGCGCCGCCGACCGGGCGGACAACATCCTGAAGCACGCCCCCCACTCGCCCGACGTCGTGCTCGCAGACGCCTGGTGGGCGGGGGCGGGCTGACGCATGTGGGGCAGGGGTGGGAGGCATGGGGGGCGGGGAGGGGGGCCGGGAGCGGCGGGCAAGGGTGCGTGCGCCGCCGCGCCGCGCCGCCCCGCCGACGCCGCCGCGCCGCGCCGCCCCCGCGCGCCAAATCCGCGCCACAGGACGCGGCCGTACAGCCGCGAGCAGGCGGCCTACCCGGCGCCGTGGGTGCGGGCGGCCAAGTTCTGGCCGACCGTGGGGCGCGTGGACAACGTGTGGGGCGACAGGTGCGGGGGGGCATCCGGGTCAGCGTTCCTTTCTTCCTCCTTTTGGGGGGCGGCGGGCGGGCGGCAGGACGGGCCCAGACGGGGGCCGAGGGCAAGCGAGCGAGAGGGGCCCCCATAGCGCAGCCTGATATGCAGCCTGACATGCAGTCTGCGCTCTGCCGCGCGCGCAGGCACCTGGTGCTGCGGCTCCCCAACGAGGCAGAGCCGGCGGCGGCGGCGGCCGAGCAGCCCAAGGCCGCCACCGCCTGAGCGGCGCCGGCGGGCGCGCCGGCGCGCCGCGACTCGGCGGCGGCGGCGGCGCGCGCCCGCGCCCCGCCCCTCCCCCCGCCTCGCCACATGTACTGAGAAGCTCCCTCGCCCCTGCTCTGGCTTCCCCTTCTGACCCGCACTTTTCCCCTCAGACTGCATTTGATGCGGGGAGGGAGGGTGGCGCCGACGCGCCGCCGCCCCCCCCCCCCCCCCCCCCCCCCCCCCCCCCCCCCCCTCCCCCCCCCCCCCCC
>PCFQ01000077.1:476709-514125 GCA_003063905.1 Chlorella sp. A99 | reverse complement strand
CCCCTCTCCTCCCCCCCCCCCCCCCCCCGTCCTCCGGCGTCCCCTTCCCTGCTAGGAACTTCCCCGCACCTATACTTTGCCAGAGCCTCCTCCTCCATGCCGTCTCGGAACAGGGCGTTGCCGTCCTGCCGCCGCCGCTCGGCCGCCTCCAGCCTGCGGCACGGCGGCGGCAGCCGGGATCGACGGGCAGGCGGGGGGCCGCGGCGCGCGCCTGCGCCGCCGGCAGGCGCGCGAGCGCTGGCAACCTGCCGTCTCTACGACCTGCCCAAACAACAGTGCACCCACAACCTGCCCTCCCTGGCTGTCAACCTGTCCCCGCGCACCGCTCCTCAAAACAAGCCCTCACAACCTGCCCCCCTCCCTGCACCTCTCTTCAAACAGCATATGCCGCGGCTCCTTCTCATCGTCCGCAGCCTCAAATCCCACCAGCTCCACCTGAAAACAAGTGAAAACAGCGCCCAGGCATTTTGGAGGCGCGCCAAACGGGCAGGCGGCCCGCGGGCGGAGCAGCACTCGGCGAGGAGGGCGGGGCGTGGCCCTGCTCACGGACACGCGCCGCCCTGCGCAAGCGGCGCGGCCTGCGGCTGCAACGGCTGCCGAGGCAGCGGACAGGAGGACCAGCAGGCTCGTAGGAAGAGGGCATAGAGAGAAAACGCTGGCTTGCCTCGTAGGTGAGGTGCGCGTTGGGCGGCACCGTGGGGAAGGAGAAGTTGCCCCGCTCGCCAAAGCCGTACTCTGGCGCCACCGACACCTCGGCCACCTCACCCGGCCGCATGGTGGACACGGCAAGGTTCAGCCCCACCTCCCGCGCCACCGTGTCTGTAAAGGTGGAAAGGGACGTGGGTGTTCAGAACAGTGTGTGCTGATGCCGGCGAGCAGCGTCTGCCATGCGCGCGAGCAGATGGCTAGCACATGATGGGCGCGGGCGAGTCTCGGCCTGCGGCCCTGCGCACCTCGCCCCGCCACCACCGTCACCGGCTCGTTGCTGCGGCTCTCGTCCTTGCTGTCCATGAACACATCTCCGCTCTCCGCCAGGCGGCCAACGTAGTGCACTGCGAGCGGGGGAGCAGCGAGGTGACCGGGGCGGGGAGGGGGCGGAGCCCGGTCGCCGCCCGCCGCCGCCCCGCTCTCCCCACCGCGCCCCGCCGACGCACCCAGGCATCGCGCGTGCTTGGAAGGGCACTCCCCATCGCCCTGCTTAAGGATGCGCTTCGAGACTTTTCCGTCTGCAGTGATGTTGACTGGCTCCTGCGCCTGATCGCTCCCAGGATCCTCCGACATGCTGCTTAAATCCACAGTGTGCTGAATTGAGGCTGGGGAGGCGATGGATGATGGACGGAGAGCTCAGGTGTCCACGAGGCAGCGCGCGAGCTCAGCAGGCTGCGTTATATGCTCTGGAAACTGATGTGGCGTGAGAGCAAGAGCAGCTGCGATCGAGCTATCCAGCGCCGTGCATAGAGAAAGCCGGCGGCGCGATGGCCAGTCCAATCCCACCGCCTCCTGCTCACTTTGGTCTGCCTCGCTCCCCAGCTCTTTGCATTACGTCCTGTCTCTGCTCCTCTACTCACGCACGAGAGCACGCATACTGGGCTTCCCAGCAGCTCCAGTTCGCCCTCCTGCTCGCCACCCATGCAGCGAGCTGTGGCGGCGCTGTTCCTGGCCGCCTGCACGGTGGCCTGCGCAGCCGCGGCCGCGGCGCCAGGCCCGCGGCGCACGATGCTCGCAGCCGCGCCAGCAGTCTCGGACGCGGCTGTAGGCGCCTGCTGCCAGCGCTTGGCCGCCGTTGGCTTCAGCAGTAACCTGCCGGTGGTCGTTTTGGACACTGCAGGTGCTGAGCACTCGACGGTCGCCCAACCGACCGCCTGCCGCTAGCGCTCGATGCTCACGTGGCCACCGCCCGACGCCCGTGCCTCCCCGCCCTCCCCCGCGTGCTGCCGCAGGCCGTGGGCTGCAGAAGAAGGGAGAGGACGTGCCCGTGCGGGTGTGCACCTGCAACTCGGGCCGCCCCTTTGCAGACTACGATGGGCTCGCGACTGCAGGTCGGCGGCGGCGTGGGGCAGGGGCGGCTCATGTGCGCGCGGCCCAGGTTCACGCGTGCCGCGCCTCGGGCGGGGTGCACGGGGGACAAGGGATGTGGCGGACAGCCGCTGCGGGGAGCCGCGGCGGGCGGCAGGGCACTGCTGCTGCCCCCTGCAGCCGCACGCCCTTGACGCCGCTCGCTCGCGCTCGGCCTCCCCTGTGACCGACGCACTCCGGCGCGCGCTCCTCCCGTCGCCGCCCGTCTCCTTCCGCTCCCCCTCCCTGCAGCCGTGCGCGGCACCTCCTCCGCCAACTTTACCAAGAAGAGCTACGCGCTGGCCCTGCGCCGCCCCGACAACGGCTCTGCCGACTTTGGCTTCCTCGGCATGCCGGCCGACAGCGACTGGGTGCTGTGAGCACCTGGCCGCGGGCGCAGCACCGCAGCAGCTGCCGCCACTGGCTGGGAGTGGCCGCGCTGCGCGCACCACCGTGCCGGGCGCGCCGTGCGCCGCGGCCGCCCTGCGCCCCGCGCCTGCCGCCCTCCCGCGCTCTCGTTCGAGTGGCTCGCCTTCCCTCATGCCTGCCTTGCCCTGCCCTGCCCTGCCCTGCCCACGCCCCACGCCCCTCGCGCTGCCCTGCAGCTACGGCGGCGATGAGGTGGACTTGACCCAGGGCATGCGCGACTACATGGCGTACAACCTCGCCCGGGGCTCGGGGCGTTACGCCAGCCGCACCGTCTATGCCGAGGTATTCTTGGTGAGAGCAGAGCAGAGGGGAACAGAGCGGGGTGGAACAGCGGGGTGGGCAGGTCTGGTCTGGTCTTACAGCTTGGCACCATGAGGCACGCACCGTTCCGCAAGCAAATTTGCTTGGGGTGGGCAGGGTGGGGTGGGGCGGGGAGGTCCGGAGGCGCGGCGACGCGCATCACAGCTGGTCAGGGGCGGGAGGGGCGGGGCGGGGTGGTCGGGAGGCGAGGCGGCTCCATGGCGCAGAGGCACGCTCCGCCCGCGCCGCCCAGCCGCCCAGCCGAGCCGCTGCCCCGCTGCCCCTCTCCCCTCGCGCAGGTGAACGACAGCCGGCCTCTGGCGACGAACCACTATGCCGGGATCTACATTGGGGAGGAGAAGGTCAAGCGGGTGAGGCGCAAGGCAGCCCTGTGTCACAACGTGCCAGGGCAGCCCTGCCAGCGCTCTCCCTTGCACGGAGACTGGAGGCGGGGGGGGCAGCGGCGGGGCCGCACGAGGGGCGCCCCGCTCACCCGCTCACCAGCGCGGGTGGAAAGCGCGTGGGGCGCCTAGCGTGCGTCGCGCCCCTCGCTCCGCCCCGCCCTGTGTGCCAGGCCAAGGCCAGGGTTGACGCTCAGCCCCTCAAGGCCCCCAACCTGTCTGGCGGCTTCCTCGTAGTATTTGATAACGATAACATAGAGGCAAGCAATAAAAAGAAGAAAAAACGTCGCCGACTGCCACCGCCAGCGTCGCGCGCGCCGCCGTCACGGCCGCCTTCGCGCCGCCGCCACGCGCACCTGTGCCGCCCACACGTGCGCAGGCCGGCGACTTCACCTTTGGCCCCACCAAGCGCCTCGACTTCCCCTTCCAACTCAAGTGAGGCTCGAAGTGAATCGAGCAAGTCCACGGCATGGGCAGTTGGCCGGCCGCATCACCGCCTGGAGGCTCCCCCTGCCAAGTATAGGCGCCATCGCTGTCGCACCCATCTCGCGCTCGCCTGTTCCCCGCCCCTGCTGCACGTCGCGACCGCTGTCTCCCCCTGCCTCGGCGCCGCCCTTGCCTGCCTTGGCGCNCCCCCCCGCCCGCCGCCCCAATTAGGTACCCCAAGGGCAAGGACGCCACCCCCGAGGCGGTGGCCTGGCTGCTGAGCTATCTGAACAGCTTTGAGGATGCACTCTTTGACCCCGCCTGGCTGGCGCCCCAGGTGAACTTCAGAGAAAGGCTTTGAAAGCCTTTCTCTCCCACTCCCACGGTGCTGGGACACGCGCCTGCAGCAGCTCAGGCGGCTGCTGCGCCAAGGCCGCTTTGGCGCACAGGCCATGCGGCGCCAGCGGGCGCAGGCCCGCCGGCACCTCGCGCGCCGGCAGGTCCCGCGCCGCCCTCCCCGCTCGCGTGCACCGCGCTCCCGCCCGCCCGCACGCCCTGCGCAGGCGGGCGCGCGTTCCTACGCCTCCTACATCGACGGCCCCTCCTTTGTGGATTTCTTTCTTCTGGTGGAGCTGACAAAGAACCCCGATGGCTATCGGTGAGAGATGGATTGCACTGCCGTCTGGCCCTTTGCAGGCTGGGCCCTGGACCCCTCCCCTGCTGGTTTGCTGCGCCGTGCCTCTCCTGCTCCCACGCTCACCTCCGCCCGCCCCCCTGCCTTTCCCTCCCCCTGCCTCGGCGCCGCCCTTGCCTGCCTTGGCGCAGGGGGTCCACCTACATGCACAAGGACCGCGACGGCCCCCTGGCCATGGGCCCCGCCTGGGACTACAACGAGGCGAGGCTGCTGGGCCCCTCAGGGGTGCCATGCCTGCAGTGCCTCCTCTGGCGCGTGCCGGGGGGCGCTGCTGGGCAGCGCCACCGCGATGCGCCCGCTGGGCGCCCGCGGCGCGCGCTGGGGGGCGCTGCTGGGCCAGCGCGCCCGCGGCGTCGAGCCCCTGCCGGCGCACTTGCTGCGTGGCCCTCCCCCTGCGCCCTCTTCCTACCACACACCACCTTTGTCGCCCTGCTCCAGGCGTTTGGCCTCTGCTGCGGCTACCCCATCGATGGCTGGCAAAACGGCGGGGTGACCGCGCCACCCGCATTCGAGCGCCCCGCGCCCTGCAGCGCACGCCGGCCGCGGCGACACACAATCTGACCCGCAGGCTACTTGCGCTGCGCCGCTGCGCGCATCACGCCCGCCCCTGCCGCCGCAATGCGCAGAGGAGCGGGCCGGGCCAGGCGGGCGGCTCCGCGATCTCCCCCGAGGGCTGGCGCTTTCTGATCTGCGCCGACGCCGGCCGCTGCAAGGCGGGTGGCCTGCGGGGGGGCAGGGGGCCTGCACCCCTGCACCCGTCTGCCGCGTGCGGTTTGCCCTCGCTGTTCAGACGCCCGTGCATCCGCCCCTCTGACCAACCCTCCTCGCTTTCCACCTCTCCCCTCCCTCCCCCTGCTCTCATGCAGGTCGAGCCGGTGGACGGGACGAGCCTCTGGTACCGGCGCATGTGGCAGGACCCCCGGTTCAAGCAGGTGAGGAGTAGGGGAAGAGAGGACCTCATGCAGGCCTCAAGTCACAGAAGAGCACAAGCTGCCCATAGGCCGTGCCGTGCGCTGGCATGCCGGAGGCTCACGCGCCGCCGCTGCCGGCGCGCGCCGCCGCCGCAGGCCGCCGCCGCGCGCTGGAGGCAGCTGCGCGCCGGCAACTGGTCGGACGCCGCCGTCGCCGGCCTGCTGGACGGCGCGGCTGCCGAGGTGGGCCGAGCCGCAGCCGCCTGCGCCTCCGCACATCGCTGGCGTGGCCGGCGTTGTCGCCTCGCGTCTGTGCCCGCTGCCGCCGAAGACCCCCCGCGATCGTCGCGTGCTGTGGTGTGACGCCCTGGCCTGCCTCCCCTCTACTCTCGTGCCTGTGCCCTGGCCTGCCTCTCCACCATGTGTTTGCAGATCCAGGAAGCCGCCCTGCGCAACTACCAGCGCTACGAGTGGGTGCTGAAGAGGGACTTCTACCCCACCGGCGAGGCAGAGTGGACCTCCGAGGTGGCCGCCCTGCGCGGCTGGCTGCTCCAGCGGCTGGCCTGGATGGATGGCGCGCTCGAGGCCGCGGCGGGCGGCGGCGCAGGCGCGGCGGGTGGCGTGCCCGAGGTAAAGAGCGCCGGCGGCGGTGGGCGGTGACAGGCGCATGGGGCTGTGGCAGGGGCTGTGGCACACATATGGAGCAGAACAGTGTATAATCACTCGAGAAACAGCAAGACGGATCAGGTCGCTCCAGGGTGAGCGGTGGCTCGACACTAGACGTAGTGCCTCGGCCCATCCTAGGCACCCTCCCTCTCGGCATCGATCTTTGTGCTCGCACACCTTGTTCGCCAAGCACACTGCTGGCGGCCATGCTCGCCCTATCAGCAGCCCGGACCGGGCCGCTGGGCCTGGCAGGGTCCTGCACGCTCCCGCTGCGCGTGTCCCACGCACGGAGTCGCGCGGGAGGCTCCGCGACACACGCTCCACTTGCCTACGCCCCCGAGCCGCAGCTGGAGCCGCAGTCCGAGCCGCGGCGCATTCGCCGTCTGCCAGAAGCGCCGGCGCACACCGGCGTTTCCACCGCCGCCTCGGCAAACTGCTACCACCCAGCGCCCGCCATCTTCCTGCTGAGCTGGATGTTTGCTGACCGCGTGGCCGCCTCCATGCGCGGCGGCGGGCGCGGCGGCGGCGGCGGCGGCGGCGGCGGCGGAGGCGGCGGCGGAGGGGGCGGCGGCGAACGGCCCTCGAGGGACCCCTATGATGTTGGCCGTGACACTCCCGCCAGGCAGGAGGCCAGGCGGCAGGCCGCGCAGGCGGAGGAGCAGGACAAGGGGAGGGAGCGGGCGGAGGCGAGCTCCGGTCTCGGGGACCTGGCGTGGCGCGCGCTGTGGGCACGCGCGTCGCACGAGGCGCCAGGAGCGCGGCAGCCGGCGGCGCAGAGCACTCGCTCCCGCGGGTGCAGCTAGGCGTGCTGCGCGCGGTGGGCCGACAGGGAGCGGCCGAGCGCGGCGCGCGCGGGAGAGGCGCATGAGATCTGTTGGTGTTGTTTGCATGCGGCGCAGCTAATCTCCCAGATTCCAACTCTGATGTCCCAGATTTTGATCCTGACGACTGTTGCCCTACTAAATTCGGCATCAGAGAGAGTGGCAAAAGGCTAGCCGCCGGCCCCCGCGCGCCCCGGCAAGGCAGAGAGATGGCAAGCAGCGGGCAGGCTGGAGAGACGGTTCTTGATTTGGTGAAAGGCGATTGGCCAGGCATTGGGATCAGAGAGAGAAATCTAAGGGAAATCTGGACAGGAGAGAACAGGGCATAGGCAGTGCACAGGGCTGGCTGAGAATGAAAGCAAGCAGGGTGTCTGAGGCAGCAGCACTCCCGACGGTACTCGAAAAAAACGTGGCAGGTACAGAGAAACCATGCCTCATGGGGCCAAGCTGTAAGACCAGACCGGACCAGTACAGAGAAACCAAGCAACGACTTCATTCCGGCGGGTGAAGAGCTCCCGCAGCTCATGGGATGCTCTCCAGCTCCACACGCAGGCTTGCGCCGCCCGAGGCCGGCACCGCCAGCTTCAGCACCTCATCCTTGTTGTGCCACCGGCACAGCTGCGCGGTGGTGAGCCGCCCCAGCGTGCGGACCACGGCGACCAGGCGCAGCGAACGGCCGCGCAGCAGCCCGGCGTTGGCAACGTGCACCGCCCACGCCAGGATGGCTGCTGCCGCCTTGGCCTGCTCCACCCCCTCGCTCACTGCGCACGCGTAGGCAGGCATGCAGGTCTTTTCGCAGGGCACGGTGGACCCGCGCCGCCCCGTGGCCGCGCCTCGAGCGCAGCCGCTCCCAGCGAGCGCCCTCGCCGGCGATGTGGGCTGGCCTCCCAGGCCGCCGGTGCCCCGCGCACCCTTGTCGGTGCTGGTCTTCACCTCCAGCACCCTGATCGTGACCTCGCCCGCTGTCACCTCCAGCCGCGGCCCCCCGTCCAGCTCCAGCTCCCTGCGCAGCGAGCCGCAGGCCAGCGCCGCGGCCATCGCCAGCGCCGGCTGCTCGCCGGAGCGCAGCCGCTTCCGCAGGAGCTGCGCCAGCTCGGCTCTGGCTGCGGCACTGCTGCTGCCGCTCATGCGATGGGCTGTCTCGCAGTAGCTCAGGAGCATGTGCAGGCATCTCCCAAGCCACCGCGTCATGCGGCTGCGGTTGCGGCAGGCCTCCTGGACCTAAGGCGAGGGAATGCAAACCCGAGCCTGAGTGGCCTGCAGCCCTGCGCAGCCCCCAGCTTCCCAGGCTGGCTGGAGAGCTGGCCACAGCCAGCCGGCCTGCGATCGGTAGCTGGACAGCGCCCCACCTGCTCCCAGAACTCCAGCCGGTCGCGCCAGCTGTCGCCCGCGCCGCCGCCGGAGACGCTGCCAGTGCTCATGCCACGCTTGGCGAGCTGCAGGGCAAGCAGAGCAGCGCCACGCCAGACAGTTGGCAAGCTGAGCCCGGGGCTCGCCGCTGCAGCGCAGGCTGTGGCATGCTGAGGAGAGGAAAGCACCCACCTCCCGCCCAACGGTGGTGGCCAGGGCATCATAGCCCCTGTGCTCCTCGACCAGCGCGTCCTCCACGGCGCATGGAGATGCGCAGTGGGTGGGGGTGCTCAACGATGCGCACACGTCCTCCACTGCAGCAGGGGCGCGGGAGGTGGCGGCCAGCCGGCCTTGGGTGGCGGATAGTTCAAAGAGGCAGGAACGGGACTGCCGGCGGCCAGCAGCGGCAGCGCACAGGCGGTGGCTCCAGCACGGCACACGCACCCGTTGCAAATGTGGCGCCGAGCCAGTACCGCTTGTCGTCCTGCGCAATGGCCGCGGAGCGCCCCAACATCTCCACCACACCGCCCAAGCCGCGCGCCAACCCGGCCACCGCCCGGTCCTGGCGGTCGAGGCGACCGATCACCACCTTGAAGTGATCGTCTACCACCTTGAAGCGTGCGTCAATGTCGGTTGACAGCGGCGACGATATCATCCTTGAGGCGCTGGGAAAGATCTGCCACCCAGGCAGGCGGCTCCGCCGCGGCAGCGGCGGGGGTGGGCGGCCGCTCCCCCCTGCAACGCCACAGAATGGCAGAGCTGAGAGAGCCTGGCGCAGGGCACGTCGACATGCCCAGGATCGTCAGGGCAGGCAGACTCACGGGTACTTCACACTCTCAACCTCGCCGTGCCGCTGCAGCTCGCCCACCCTGGGCGCCGTGCCGTGCCGCCGCGGCGCTGCTGGTACGCGGGCTTGAGGCCTTCCTGCTCGCCCCCCCGTCCATCCTGCGCCGCGGCTCGATGCGCTGGCACGACGACGGCTGGCTCCTGGTAGGGAGATCGCGAGGCGTGGGCGAGGCAGGGAGGGGACCCGCGCGAGCGCGAGCTGCATTCACCGAGCGACACCGTGCCAAGATTGACAAGATTGACAGGATTGAAAAGGATGACAAGATGTGCCTTGACAAGATTGAATGAAGAACGAGAAAGGCGGCGTGCGGGCGCGCCCGCGGGGATGTGAGCGCCGGCCCCCTGCGCACGGCCTCCGCCATCGTGCGCAGCTGGGGAGCGCTGGGAGGCGCGGGAAGGGGGTGAAGAGCTGATAGCGAGCTGCAAAGCTGCAGCAATTTCACCGCCGATTGAGGCTCAGTGCAGGGGTCCGACAGGGCAGAGCCGCCGGGCGGCTGAGCGCGTATGAGCCGCGATGCTGGTGTTGTCCGGGGGGGGGGGACACCCTGGTCTAGCGGAACCTGTTGATCTTGCAGTCTAATGCATGGAGACAGCTGTCGAAGCCACGACCGACACCTGCACGCCCACCCCTCCCGCCCGCCTCGCTAGAAACTTTTCTTCCTCCTCTCGTTTCAAAGCATATCAGCTGCTGTCCTGGCTTGCCAAACTTCTGCCGGCCCCCAACTTTTGCAAGCGCCAGCGCGGCATTCGGCATCCGGCATCCGGCATCCCCGCTCCTGACTCTTGGTGAAGCGCCAGGCAGCGCCAGAGTTCAAGTCGATCGGGGTGCCGCCCGTCGCCAAGCCGACGGCGTTCCGCGTTGAACACTCCCCGCCTCCCTCGCCCGCGCGCTTCGGCATGGCGGGCTGCACCTGGCCGCCGTGGCGGGCGTGGCAGCCGAGCCCCAGGCAGGCACTCCAGGGGCTGCGGCTGGCACTGGCGGCGAGCGTGCCCCTCGCGTTAAACGCTGCCAGCGCTTCGGCCGACTCTGTGTGGCAGGGCCATGCCACCGAGTGGGCCACGATCACAGGCAGGCGCCTGCACGTGTGTGCTGAACGTTGTTTTTACGCACGTGCGCCCGCAAGCCGGCCTGCCCCGATGCCACCTGCCCCCACCTGCCCCACCGACATGTCCGCCCGTACCTGCCTGTGCCTGGTCTCTGCAGTAGTGCTCGTCACACTCCCAGTCCTGGGGAAGGCGGCTCTAATCTGTGTGGAGCGCACCGTGGGCACCCTGATTGGCGGCCTGCTGGCGTGGGCGCTGATGCAGGTGTGGCGCAATCCGGCCGCCTCACTGCTGCGCCGCGTGGCAGCGTGCCCTCGCGCCGCGGCCACCGCCCCCGCCGCCTCGCCGCAAGCTGGCGCGCGCGGCGCCCCTCCCCGCACGACGTCCCTGCGCCGCTGCTCCCCTGCGCAGGCGACCACCAACGGCGTGTATATTACCATCGTGCTCTCAGCCTGGATCGGCTTCAGTCACATGGTCGGCGAGGCAGCAGGCTATGCTACAACCGGCAAGCTCTGCGGAATCACCGCCATCATTGTGCGTCGATGCCACCTAACGCCATCGAATCGAATCGAATGAGCCGCCGCCGCGGGGCTGGGCGGCGCGCGCGCGGCCGTCCTCGGGCGGCGGCCTGGCCGCCCCGCGCCCCTGCCGCTCGCTGCGGTTGCCACGTCTCTTCCTGCATGCTGCACCTTGGTGCAGGTCATGCTCTCTCTTTCCACGGCCCCAGGCTTCCCCCTTACGAGGATGGTCGGGGTGCTGATCGGCGTGGCCGTCTCCACCCTGGTGCGCGACGCGGCGCCGCCACTGCCACGGAAGCCGCTGCGTGCGCAGGCCGCCAGTCGTCTCGACGTTCCTCACAACCGTCCACCCACCCCCCCACCCTCCCCCCCTGCCTCCACCCCTCCAGGTCTCCGTCCTCTTGTTGCCCACGACCGCCAGCCAGGAGGCGAGCAGCGGAGCTGGGCCACTGCGGACTTGCCTGGGCAGAGTCGCGGCGCGGCGGCGCGGCTGCGGTCCTTGAGCCGACCGGCCCACTGAGGGGAGGGCAGCGCCCCGACAGTGTCGGTGGCTTGCTAATGCTGCATGCCGCAGGTGCTGGTCAGCCTGGGCAAGGGCCTGGAGACGGTGCATACCATGAGCGAGGTGCTGTGGACAGAGTTTGCTTCGTCGCTGGAGGCGAGCAAGGGCGGCGGGGGCGCCGCGGGCGGCGGGCCCGGCGAGGGCGGCGGGGGCGCCGCGGCCGGCGGCGGGGCGGGGCTGCAAGCGGCCGGCGCCGCCTCGGAGCAGAAGCAGGCAGTGGTTGTCAAATGCCTTGACGATGCACTGACCAGTTTCAAGAAGGCAAGCACGGTGGTCTGCCCGCCAGCTTCTGCGCATCACCTGCCCGCAGCCGCCCGCAGCCCACTCCTCTTCCCCCGCTCGCTGCCGCCAGCCAGCTACATCGCCGGGCTGCGCCACCCTGCACCCCGCTCCCACAGAAACGTGCCCTGCTCGCCTGCCACCACCTCCGCAGGTGACAGAATGCTTGAACGACATGCGGCAAGAGGTCTACGTTGGCAGCCTTTCCTTCTGGGGCCGCCTCCGCTACCTCATCTTTCTTCCCGGCGTGTCCTGCCTGCCAGGTCAGCGGCGCTTGCCTCGGCCTGACTGGCGGTGCAGAGCCTGCGCGCGCGGCACCGCCGGCCCACCACATGCCCTCTGCCCGGCACCGCCAGCTGACTGCATCGGCCCGCCGCACCCTCGCCCGCGCTGCAGGGCGGCGGCCGTACGTGCCGCCCGCCGCCGTGCGCGGCGTGCTGGCGGCGCAGCGCGCCTGCCTGCGCATACTGTGGGTGCTGAACATCTCTCTGGAAGAGGGGTTCTCCCCGGGCCAGGTGGCTTGCCTGGAAGCCATTCACAGCCGGCGCCTGCTGGCGGCGCTGCCCGCGCTGACGGCCGGCGCGTTTGCGGGCGTGCTCGCCGCGTACGAGGGCGCGGTCGCCAGCGCTGTGCGCGGCGGCGGCGCTAGGCGGGAGCGGCGGCGGCGGCGCGCGCCAGGGCAGGAGGCGGGCCGGGCGGGGGAGGCCCCGGGGGAAAAGGCAGGGGCCAGCCCAGGGGAGGGTGACAAGGCGGCCGAGGTCAACGGCGCAGCCCTGGAGGAGGGCGGTGGCAGCGGCAGCAAACCAGAGCTAGACGTCGAGGCGCCGGCGCCAGGCGGCGGCGTCGCCCGGGCGGACGGCGCGGTTGCGGCGCTGACGGCGGCGGCCGCGGCGCTGCAGTTGCGTTCCATCGAAAATCGCGCGGCACTCGAATCCCTGCTGCACAATACCTCGCTCGTGCGGCGGGGTGCAGTCGTCAGCCCAAGCTCGGCCGCCAGGCCAGCGGCGGTGCCGGCACCACACTCGTCCTCGCCATACGCTTCCTCGCCGCCCGGCGCGGACGAGCAAGGGCGGGGCGGCAGCGATGACGCCGTCGCGGCAGCAGCGGTGGCAGACATGGCGGCGGCAGCTGCGGCGAGCCTGCTGGCCGAGGCGGGCCTGAGCACGCACCAGCTGTCCGAGGCGCTGTCCTCGGTAGAGGAGGCGTCTGCGGAACAGCTGCTGTTTGAAAGCAGCCATGGCGGGCCTCCGTCAGAGGCGCCTTCGGAGCAGGCGACGCTCAAGTGGTATTCACTGGGCGACGGCAACGAGGGCTTCCGCGCCCGCATCCGGTGAGGGTGGGAGCATGAGGGCCGTGCTGCAGCGGCGCCTCTTGGTTGCCCGGCGCCTCTTGGTTGCCCGGCGCCTCTTGGTTGCTGCACCCGGCGCCGCCCAGCGCATAGTGGGGGCACACATCAGCAACTAGCTCTGTCCCAAAACGCTGTTGCGAAACCGACCCGTCGGCGCAGGTGGCTGAGCGTGGAGTTCCTCCTGCTCAGCCTGGCCAAGCAGGCGGCGCAGCTGGAGGCCGCGGTGGAGCGGCTCGGCGCGGCGCTGGACCGCGGCTGAAGCCGCGCGGCAGTAGCCGGCGGCTTGATGCGCGCCGGGGGCGCGGCGATCTTTCCCCCCAAGCCACCCAGGAATGCATTGAGACCACTGCCGCACCCTCCAAATGTTGCTCGGTGCGCTGCTGCTGGCGGCCGCGCTCGCGGGCGCCGCCGCCCAGGCCCCGCTGCCCGAAGCCGCCCTGGGCCCTGTGCCTGAAGCTGGCGCTCCCATCACGGGGCTAGTCAGGGTCAGGGGCGGGCGGTTCGAGGTGGACGGGCGGCCCTGGACCGCGGTGAGAGGCTGGTGGCGGGCGGAACGCTTGGACGAGGTGCTGGGTGGGTGGCGCACGGCCCGTCGCGCGCCTGATGCCACCTGCGCATGGCATGCGTCTTCTCCAGTTCCAACCTGCGGTGCATTGCAATGCAATCGCAGGTGGGAGCTAACATCTACTACCTGGCTGCTACGGCGGCCGACTTCGGCGGCGCGCGCGCGCGCGCCGCCGCAGCCATCGCTGACGCCGCGGCGCTCGGCCTCAACGTGCTTCGCACCGCGGCCCACGGCGAGGGGCCCGACCTGTGGATGGCCATGCAGCCGGCGCCGGGGCAGTCGAACGAGACGGTGCGGGGGCGGGGGCGCTGGGAGGCGGCGGGCCGCCGGCGCGCTGGGGCGGGGGCGCTCAGCGCCTGGCCGCCTGGCCTGTCATTGCAGCTGGCAAGCCCCCCATCGCCCGACGTCCATCGCACCCCAGTGCCGCCGCTGCTGCCAAGCATGTGCCAACAAAAACTTATGCCAACAGCTTGTTGTTCCACCTTTCTGCTGCCGCAGGTCTTCCGCAATGGTCTGGACTATGTGGTCGACGCCGCCTGCCGCGCAGGCATGCGCACACTGCTCCAGCTGACCAACCACTGGCCCGCGGGTGGAGGCGCGAGCACGTACGTCAACTGGACTGGCGGCACCCAGCTGTCCGACTTCTATACTCAGGAGGGGTGAGGAAAGGAAAGCACGCACGTGCGCACACTGCAGAGTGCCCAAAGTGACCTCTGAGTGCGAGCGCTGGCGCTGGAGGGGAGGGCGCACGGCGCGCGGCCGAGCCCCGCCATGCTGCTGCCCTATCGTATGCCGCACAATGCCCATGCCATGCACCTGCCGCAGGCCTAAGAGCCTGTACAAGCGCTACGTTGCGGCGGTGGTGGGGCGGCGGAACTCAATCAGCGGGCGACTGTACAGCGAGGATCCCTGCATCCTTGGGTGAGGGATGCCGCACCCCTCTGCACCTGCCTGGGCCTGCCCGCCTTTGCCGCAGGGGCCGGGGCGGAGGTCCAGCACCCCGAGCGCCGTTGCTCGTCGCGCCGCCGTGAGCGGCACGAGCGGCGTCTGTGTGCTGATCCCCGCACCTGCCCCGCTGCAGCACCTGCCATGAGAAAATGAACCGCCCCTCGCACTCTCTTCCCACCACGCAGCTGGAACCTGGCCAACGAGCCTGCCAACCGTGGAGACGACAGCGGGGACGTGCTGCAGGCGCGCGCGCTGCTCCAGCACCCTGGCAGCGCTCGTCTGCACTGCGCCGCCGCCTCTCCACCACCCAGCGCCCGGCGCTGGGCGGCCGCGGCGCGGGCCAGCGCCCGGCGCGGGCCGCCTGGCCAGGCTGCGTCGAGGGCTCGCTCGAGCGGTGCATGGAGCCCCATGCACCGTGCCGGAAGAAAGAAAAGATTGAAACGAAGAAAGCATGTGTGGGTGTTCAATTGCAGGCATGGCTAGAGGAGATGAGCTCCTACCTCCGCTCGCTGGACCCCAACCACCTCATCGGCGCCGGCCTGCAGGTGCGGCCTGCTTGTGTAGAGCGCGGCAGGCGTGCATGCAGGCCGCGCTGGCAGGCGGGGCGCGGCGTCGGCCCGCACAGCGCTGCGCCGCCCCCCACCCCCACCCCCACCCCCACCCCCACCCCCACCCCAAATAAAATCGTCTCCCATCACCGATCTCGGCCGGTCTCCCATCTCCTCCTTTAAAAAAACACTCATCACCTGCTGTTGCTGTGCAGGGCTACTTTGGGGGCTCCACGCCGGAGCTGCTCAAATACAACCCGCCCTCTGCCAACGTGTGTGGGCCTGCTGGTGTGGCGTGTGTGGGCGGCGGGGTCGCAGCGCGTGCGCCTGCTGGCGCGGCTCCGTGGCCGCCCGCCTACCATGCGCCCCTCCGCCCGCTGCACGCACCCGCCGCAGGTGTATTCTGGCGGCCTGGTCGGCTACAATGCACTGTGCGAGGGCGCTGACTTTGTGCGCAACCACCGCATCGCCAACATTGACTTTGCGACATCCCACCTCTGGTGCTGCATGTGCTGCGTACTGGGTTGAGCACATCTATGATGCGCAGTGCATCTCCCGCCCGAGCTGCCTTGCCGCCTGTGTAGCCAGGCTGGCCGCGGGCTGGACATGGCCGGCGGTCCCCCGCCGGTGGCAGTGCCTCGCGCAGCGCGCGCTGGCTCTCCCCCATGCCCCAGCCCTCAGCCTCCTCCCACACCTTGCGCAGGCCGGACCCATGGTGGGCCTGCAGCGATGAGTGCAAGATCGACAGCGTGCGCCAGCTGCTGCGCGCGCAGCTGGATGCCGCCGCGGGGCTGGGCAAGCCTCTGGTGGTGGAGGAGATGGGCAAGGTAGGAGGCGGGTGGGCTGCTGGGCTCGGCCGATGCGCCCCTGCTGCGCCGGGGCGCCCCTGCTGCGGCCCAGCATGAATCGTCCCGCCAGAAGCGGCGCCGCTCGGCTCGTGCACTGGCCGGCGCACACGCGCGACGTGGGAGGGCCCCACTGCGCGGGCTGCGCTGCGCCGCAGGCGCGCCCCGTGGCAGGCCGCAACGCTTTCTTCCGCATGGTGTTTGACGAGCTGGGGGCCGCCCGCGCGGCGGGAAAGCCCGTGGGGGGCAGCCTGATCTGGATGATGGCAGGCGGGTGTCGGGATGGGAGTGGCTGGGGGCCGCGCCACGGACAGCGCGCAAGGGAGCGACCTTGCCCTCCTGACCTTGCCCCCCCACAGGCCGTGCACTTTGCTTCCCAATTCGCAGACGCCGACTATCCAGACTACGACGGCTCCACGGTCTACACGTCGCTGGCGCCCTACCAGACCCAGCCCTCGGTGCCCTTCACGCAACCGCTGCCCCTGAGCCAGGCCGCCATGGACGCAGCGAGGTGGGGCGCCGGCACCGCATGATGCCGCACCGCCATGGCCGGCCGTCCCATCGAGGTCCTTGTTCCCTGTCCCGGGACCGTGGCACCCCATGCTGCGTCCCCCCTCCCCCCCTCCTCAGGTTTGCCAAGTTTAACAACTATGACGCGTTTGTCGCCTGTCTGGGGCGACACACCAACGGCAGCGCCGACTGGAACGCCGGCTGGCAGGACACGCTGGCGCTGCTGCGCGCGCAGGCGGCAGCGGCGTGATCGCATGCAGTGTGCGGCCGTGGCTGCACCCCAGCGCTGGCTGTTTCGCATGCTAGCGATGCTGCGAGAGGATGCCATGTCAACAGTCCACACGCGAGCGCCGGGGGCGAGGGCGGCCAGCTGGCGCATGGCCCTTGGTGCACACCATCTCCGTCTCTGGCACTAGGTCTGTACATTGATCCATTGCCGCGTGCCCAACACACGTTCCCTCTACAGCGAAGGCTGCCCCGTCGTTTGCCCTCTGCGCTTGCTCGCCCCGATATCATGTTCGCTGCGAGATCATCCGAGCCGTGAATGCAGCAGTAGGGCGCAGTTGGCGAGGCGCAAAGCAAGGACCAGAGCTGGAGCACAGGAGTGGCCTCCAGCATGCGCCTTAGCCGGCCCTCCAGGCCCTTGCAGCGTGCGGCCCCATTCATCAGTAGCGCGGCAATCACACGGACGGCTGCAGGTGAGCCCGCAATGTGCCCGCCACCCAGCCTGCAGCAGCGATCCAGCTCCCCTCTCTTCGCAGGCGTGTGCCTGGGATCTCGTGCGCACCTGATGGCGCGCTTGAGGGCGGCTTCCTCGCAGCAGCATCTGGCGGAAGCGGCGCCACCTCACTTGGTCAGCACCCCGCCCTCGCCGCGCGCTGCTCCGCCTGCCCTGCCTGCAGCGCGGGCGCTGGCATGCACCTGCACGCGCGCGAGGGCCACTCATACGCTGCGCTGCTGCTCTGCCCGCTGCCCCGCAGGGCGCCGCGCAAGAGGCGGCGGCGGCCAGCGGCGGGGGAGCGCCCGATGCGGGGGCGCCCCCGCGGCGGCGGCGCGGCCGCCCACCCGGCATTCCCGCCTGGAACAAGGGCCTGCCGGTGCCCGACAGCGTGCGCACCAAGATCAGCCAGGGCCAGGTGGCGACGTGGCGGGACGCGGACGTGCGGCGGCGGCGCACCGAAGCGATGAAGGGGCTGCCCTCCTGGAACACAGGGCTGGCGCTGCCCGAGGACGTGCGCGCACGCATGGCGGCCGCCCACCTGGGCAAGCGGCACACCAAGGCGGCGCGGCAGCGCATCAGCAAGGCGCTGTCCGGACTGGAGCGGGGGCCCGAGTTTGGGGCGGTCATGAGCGCGCGGCTGGCCGGGCAGCCCAAGGCGCCCGAGCACCGCGCGCGCATCGCGGCCGCGCAGCGGCGGCGGCACGCGGCCGCGCGCGTGCTGCAAGCGGTAGAGGCTGTCTACCAGCGGGCAGGGGAGGAGGGCGGCTCCGCCGCCGCCGCCGGCGGCCCCGGCCCCGGCCGCCCGCGGCTCGGCGGCCTGCGCGTCGGCCCCCGCCAGACGCAGGAGCAGCAGCAGGCGATCGCCGCCTTCAAGGCGCAGCTCCGCGAGTACCGGGCGCTCCAGGTGGGGCGCTGGCGAGGCTCTGGCGCTGCTGCGATGGGCTGCTGTCGGCGCTGCGTGATGGTGCCCAGCTGCTGAGGGGGCCTGCCCCAGCCCGCTTGCCTGCCGCCGCCGCCCTCGACTCTCGCGCCACCCCTCCCCTGCATCCTGTGCCTGTGCTACCCGCCGACGCAGGAGGAGCTGTCCCCCTGGACGCGTGCGTTTGTCAACAAGCACGGCCGCAAGCCCGCGCTGGTCGACGTGCAGCGCACGGGCATCGCCTGGCTCATCGGTGCGCGCAGCCACGGGCGGCCGCTCGGCCATGGGCGGGGTGCTGCGAGGATGGCGCGTGGTGTGGCGCGGCGGGCAGGCCGAGACCAGCTGCGCGCGCTCTCTCCCTCCAACACGCTCGCGCTTTCTTCCTCCCTGTCTGCAGGAAAGTACAAGGAGTACGTGCTGCTGAGGGACCGTCTCTTCAATGACACGTCGCTGCTGCGGGCGCGGCTGGCCGGCGTCGTGCAGGGTGCGTCAGCGCCGTTTGGGGGCCTGTTTGCGTAGCGGTGCAGCCTTGTGAGGTGGTGTGCTAGTCACCGCAGGGCAGAGCGCCTGCGCGTCGTCTGTCTGCCTGGCGGCGGGCAGGCGCGATGCGGGTGCGCCGCTGGGGGCGCACCGCCCGTGCGCGCCCACGCACCTCTGGCTGACGTTCCTGCGTTGTTGCTCGCGCCTCGCTGCAGATGTGGAGGGCAGTGCCGAGCAGGATGTCCCCAGCGCCGCCGCGTCCGGCACAGTGCTCAACGCCAACGGGCCCACCCCCGCGGCACGCAGCGCAGCGGCCAGCCGAGTCGCGGCTGCGCTGCAGTACAAGCAACAGCGCGAGGAGCGCGAGCAGCGCCAGCGCGTCGCGGCGGCCACGGCCGCGGCCGCAGCCGACCCGCTGGCCAGCGCGCCGAGCCTGGGCGCCCCCGTCCCGGCGGCGGCCGGTGCGGCGGGCCTGGGAGGCCTCCGCAGTCAGCAGGGCCAGGCGGGGCAGGATGAGGCGGCGCCGCCGCCGCACACGCCGCGCGCGCTGCCGGCGCTCGGGCGGCAGGTGCCCTCGCGCGTGCGGCTCGCGATGCAGGCGGCCATGGAGTACCGGAGCAAGAAGGCCAAGGCAACCAAGGCAGTCGCCGACGCGGCGGCGGCGGCGGCCGAGGCCGGCTGGCACGACGCGCAGCTGTCGACGGTTCTGCCGTCGGCGGCCACCGGCGCCGGCGCCCGCCCGGGCCCGGGCGCCGCCGGCGCCCCGGCCGCCAGCAACGGCGCGGTGCCCGCGGGCGGCGCGCTGGCGGGCAGCCTGCCCGCGTCGGCGGGGCGCCGTGCGCCGGGCTGCCTGCCTGCAGAGGTAGCCCTGGCCCAGGTGGTTGCCCACAAGGCAGTGCAGGAGGCGGCGGCGGCAGAGGCAGAGGTGCGCAAGGCCCTGGAGCTGCCGGCCGACCCTGGCCCGGACAGCGAATTCGATGGCCTGGGGTCCCTGGAGGGCCTGGAAAGCCTGCCCGCGGCCGCGGCGGCCGGCGCGGCGGCGGCGCCGCCCGCTGCGGTGCCCGCGCTTGGCAGCGGCTGAGCCGTCGCGGCGCTGGGCGGTGCGGCGCGGCGCCACCCACGCGTGGTGCGGCCGCGGGGCTGCGGCGCACAAAGCAACAAGTCGAATTGTGTTGCCCCCAACTGGCCGCCCTTTCGCCTTTTCTCTCCCTGCGGCGGCGGCCGTGGCTGCGGCCGCCGTCGGCATTCGCTTTCTTCCTCGCGTAGTTGCCTTTCATTCAAGCGAATGTGTGCCCTCTGAGCCATTTGCAGGTCGCCCTGCCGCCGACCTCAGCCTCCGACTTTTCGCGGCAACTTACCTTTTTGCTTTCCTTTCGGTTGGCCGGGCACTAGAGAAGAACCCCCCTCACTGACTGTCATGTGCCTCCCCCGCGTTGAATGTTTTGGACTTGCATTGTAACATAGTCTCACCTCCTTAACTGCTCCCTGCCTGAGAGAGGGAGGAGCCCCAGCGGAGAGGGAGACTTACCGGCGGTGGTGGATGTGTTGTGGCGGCGGGGTGCGTTCTGTGCTCCCTGAACCATGCTCGTGCCCTGGCTGTGGAGTCCCACAGGCCACTGCGCAGTAGCATTCGTGGCAGCCTTTAATCATTTAACGGCCGGCTGCTTCAGGGTGAATCCGCCTGCATTGCCACCGCACCTGCCTCCAGACTGGCATCATCTGCAGTCTGGTTCACGTCTGGCCTTACTGACCTCCCAGACTCTGCGCCAGAATCCACACCGGTGCCGTGGGTGCCACTGCCTCGGACGCCTGCTGGGCGGTCGGCGGGCTCTCGCTAGTCGTGCACATTGAGAGGCGAGCGCACCAGCGCCTGGGTGCCTGTGGGGTCGCTGTGGGAGGGACGGGGGTGCGGGGGAGGCGTGCGGAGCGGAACTCCCCGACCGGACGCCGACTGCCCGACTGAGTGGCGCTCGAGAGCACCGAGCTGAGGGCTGAGCGGCTAATAAGCACAGACGGTTGGCACTGAAGCATTGTGCGTGTGACCGCAGGAGTCCAATGCTGGAGTGCGGGCCCAAAAGGATGGCGGACAGGCAGTCTGCTCCCGCCCCCTCGCCGGCTGGCCCGACCTTCCGCGCCTACCAGAACGCCTGCTGGGCCAGGCTGGAGCCATTGGGCGACGCCCTCTCTGTCCTGGTTAGCCTTGCTGCTGGATGCCGCTGGCACCCGCTGACAGCTGTCGCCAGAGCCATATGGCCGGCGCAAGCGAATTCTGCTCGCGTGCCACCATGCCACTGCGCAGGCTGTGGCGGCGCTGGCGCTGCGACTGCGCGTCGCAGTGGCACAGCACGCGCTCTTCCTGGCCGTCTGGCTGGTGCAGACTGCCTGGCGCACCGCCGCGCTGGCATCATACCTACGCTGGCGGGAGGCGGCGGCTGCCAGCTACCGCCTTGCCATGTTCTCACCCTGGGCTTTTTGGCCTGGGATTATAGCACTGGTGGACCGCAGCGGCGCGTCGCTGTGGGGAGACAGCGAGGCTCTGAATGCGCTGAAGCTAGCGGCGGTGGTGCCCATCGCGTCGCTGGTGGCGCCCAGCTGCGGGGTGGCAGCCACCAAGCCGGTCAGGCTCTGGGCAACGCTGCTTATCCAGGCCGCCACCGTGGGCGTGGCGCTGTCACAGCGCGGCGCGCTGTGCGCGACCGCAGCGCTGCATCACCCTGCCGCCGAGCGGCTGTTTGGCGCGGCGTATGACGCGCTGCGCTGGCAGCTGGCGCTGCTGCCGCTGCCGGTCTCGCTGGCAGCCGAGCACGGGCCAGCCGGCCGCTGCGGCTGCGTCGTTGGCTATGTGCAGCTGGCGATGGCGTTCTGGGGCGTGGTGCTGGCCTCACTGGTGGCAGAGGCGAGCATGCACGCTCACTGGCAGGCGCGCTCGGCGGCGGCAAGTGCGGCTGCAGCAGAGCCAGCCGGGCCTTCTGAGGGCGAGGGCGCGCCGGCACCCACAGTCGGCGGTGCGATGCACGCACTGGCGCGGCGGGGTCGGCAGGTGCAGCTCCGCATTTACAGTACTGCATTGGCGTGGTTGGGAGGGCACGACCGCACATGGGTTGTGATGCTGCCGCTGGCACTGGCCACCACCTTTGACTGGCTCTGCCTCGCCACCGCCGGCTGATTGCTGCCCCGGGGCCCTCGCCAGCTCTTCTTTCTGCCGTCACCTGAATTTTGCTCTCCCGCTCAGACTGCCTGCCATACACAATACAGTCGCAGACATTTTTTCATTGCCCCAGGGGAGTGTACTTGCATGGCTCAGCTCTGGCTGCAGAGCAGCACAGAGCTGCAGGGGTAGGTGTTGGGGCAAGGCAAGGAGGTGAACCAGCTATCAAGTCAATAGTGTCAAATTTCGCACGCAGGGAAAAGCAGCGAGGGCCTTTGAACCCTCAGGCCCCAGGTTGTTGCCGCTGATGGAAAGGTATCGCAGGCGGCCTGCCATGCCCGCGATATGGGTTGCGCCTGCAGGGCCCAGCGCGCAGCGCCGTATGTGTAGGCTCCGCAGCGGCGTCAGCCGGGTGAGGCACCGAGCGCCCTCCTCTCCCAGTATGTTGTCATCAATGGCAAGGCACTGCAAGCCGGCCAAGACCGCAAGGGGCTGGGCTCCTGCAGGCCCCAGGCTGCAGGAAGAGACGTTGAGATGCGTCAGGAGCGTCAGGCCTGCAAGGTACCGCGCGCCGGCGCCCAAGCTGTTATTGCTGATGCTGAGGTGCTGGAGCGCTGTCAGGCCTGTCAGATGTCGCGCGCTGCTTGGGCCCAGCGCACAGCTACTGATCTCCAGGTGCTGCAGTCGCGTGAGGCGCGCCAGATGCTGCGCGCCCGTCGGGCACAGGCCGCAGTTGCCGATCTGAAGTCGCTGCAGGCCAGTCAAGCGTGCCAGGTAGCGTGCGCCCTCGGGGCTGAGGTCATCGTTGTGGCTGACGTCCAAGCGCCGCAGGCCAGTGAGGCTGGCGAGATTGCGGGCGTCGACAGCGCTCAGCTCGTTCATGCAGATGGCCAGGTGCTGCAGGCGCGTCAAGTGTCTGAGCGCCGCGGTGCCCTCGGCGCCAATCGCGCAGTTGGTGATGTTCAACCGCAGCAGGCCCGTCATGCCCGCGAGCTGTTCAGCACCCGCAGCTCTCAGGATGGCATCGGAGAAGTCCAGGCTCTGCAGGCCAGTCAGAGCTGTGAGGCCCTCGACCCAGATGGGCAGTACGATGTTGCTGGAGAGGTCCAGGTGCTGCAGGCTGGGCAGGTCTGTAAGCTGCCAGACGATGCCAATGAACGTGACGTTGCTGCAATCGCCGACGTACAACCCAGAGAGGGCGACGCGTGCCAGCCGGGGCATCGCCCGCAGCACCGCGACTGCTCGTGGGTCGTGGTGCCGGGCGTCGATGGTGGCGGCGGTGATAACGGACTGTCGGGCGTCGCGGCTGCCACGGTTGACCGCCGGAAGGCTGGGATAGCGGCTGTATACCAGCTGCAGGACCTCATGTGGCACCACCCTGCAAAAGGGCAGGCGGAGGAGAGCTCAGAACAACCCTCGGGAAAATAGAGCATGAGGCCCGTCCTGGCTGCTGGCCAGCGCAGCATGTACAGCCAGGTGCGGCATTGGGGGTAGTGTTGGCAAGGGCCAGGGCAGCTGCGCACTGTTCCCTGGTCTCACATGGTCGCCAGAATGGCTCGGGCACGCTCGGCTGCGGGAAGGCGAGCTTGCTGCTGTTGCTCAGTGCTACCGCACGTCGCCGCTACTGCGGCAATGCAGGGGCGGCGGCCACAGTCTCTGCTCCTGTTTTTGCATGCATTGCGCTAAGCATTGCGATCACGCAGGAGGATGTGCAGCGGCCGCCTGCAAGTCGAGCGAGGGACGACTTGCAGCTTGCCAGATCGGGCAGCATGCCTGATCAGGAGCCCCCCTCGTCTACGAACCTTTCTGGGATGTTTCTGTCGAATGTTACGTTCAGAGCTTCAATACTGGACCATTTGAAATTGAGAGCACCATTTGGTGCTCCACCAGCAGCGCTGTGTTCAGAGAAGGCGTGCAAACGAGTTGGGAATGAAGGCCGTTGAACAGTTGAATGCTCCATCCCCCGCCAGCGCTGCTTCGGCACCGTGCCCGGCACGCCTCCAGCTAGGCATGCGCGCGCACTGTCGCATATTTCTGAGTGTCTGTGTGCAGCCAGCATCCGCATATGTATGCACAAGGGTCTAGTGCAAGCAGGAGTGCAGACTGATGGACCAGAGCAATCACTGCGCCGCCTTCTTCCACGCCAGCAGCAGCACCGGCGCGGTGGGCCGGTTGAGTAGCTGCATCTGCCCGGTGTTCCATGCGGCCGGGGGCAGCGCCGCAAGCGCATCCCGCACCGCCTCGTACTCCTCTTGGCCACCTGCACAGGCATGACTGGCCAGGGGCGGCGGGTCGGGGGGGCCTTGTGTTGCTTCGGCGGGCGCGGCATGCAGAGGCGCGCGTGCGGCAGCTAGGATAGGCAAGGAGGAGCCTGACCAGCACGTGCCCCATCAGCCCAGCCCACCTGGGTGGCCTGTGTACGCCATGACGCTCAGCAGCCCTCCCGGCTGCAGCACCTCGCAAGCCGCCGCGATTGCTCGCAGCGTGCTCGGCTGCACGAGCAAGGGCGCAGGCCATCAATTCTCGACGCGGATGCAGAAGCGCTAGGATCCAGGCGTGGGGGCACTCCCCGCTGGCGCGCACCCCGCCCGGCGTCTGCCCTGCGCTGATGCTGCCACGCGCTGCGCTGACTATCACCTGCACGACTGCCCTGGCACCATGGCACGACCCACCCAAGCGCCGCCCGCTGCACTGCATCAACCGCCCGCCCGGCGCGCCTGCTGCGTGGCGATGCCCTTGTCGCTGCCGGGAAGAAAGCCCAAGTTGAAGCAGACCAGCCGCGCAACGCTGGCGCCAACCACCTCCAGCGGGGCAGAAAGTGCCGGGCGGCTGAATCAATTGTGGGGTCAGCAATCACGGGCAGCACTGTCGTGGCAGGCCGTGCCGGGCAGCTGATTTCAGTTGCAGGCGGCTGTGGATGGATCACAGGCAGAGTACCAGGCTGCCCACACCGACAGCCCGGCTCTTGAGCCGGCTCTTCCTCCGCCGCGGCCACGCCTCACCAGCATCGCCTCGTGGCTGCTGTGTATCAAGTAGCGGTCGCAGGGCGCCGCCCCCGGCGCCAGGCCGCCCTCAAGCGCGCGCCGCGTGGTGTCGAGCGCCGCCGCCTGCACATCGAACACGTACAGCCGGCCGCCGGCGCCCACCGTGCGCGCCAGGAACAAAGAGTCGTAGCCGTTGCCTGCGGTTTGGGGCAGCTGCATGTCAACTGTCGGCACGGCAGCTGCACGTCAACTTCGATGTGGCAGTGCGCTTGTAACGCACGAGTCGACGGCGGCCGAGGCAGCACCTGCGGTGGCATCCACAGCCGTGTCGCCCGGCCGTAGCACCAGCTCCCACAAGTCCTGCGCGATGTGCGTCAGCCGCGCGTGCTGCATCAGCTGCTCAAAGCGCGTCTGCTGCGCCAGCGGCGTGGCGGCGGGACCGCCGCTCTCGCTGGCGGTCGAGCGCCACCAGCGGGCGGACCGCGGTCGTCTGGATGCGCGGCGCACCACCCCGAGGCGTATTCCTGAAGCGAGAGCCCGCGCAAGCATGCCGTCAGCTGCCAAGGCGCCTGGTTCACAATGGAGGGCAGAACCTGTGCAGTGGCGATCGATCGATCGATATCGTGCGTGCTTGATCGAACTGGCGTCGCTGAAGATCGTGAAAACTGGTGTGTGCGTTCAGAGCGCGGCGAGATGACGAGATCAAGGCGGGCGCCTGCGGCGGCGGGCGCGCACTGCGACACCGCTTCTTGACGCCAGCACCGTGCGCGTGCCCTAGGGGGGCCGCCTTCTCAGGCTGCTCCGTGCTGGCGCAGCAGCCATCATGCCCAGCCGGCTCTGCGCGCCGCTCTTTGGCGCAGCAGCCATCCGCCTTGGGCCCAGCAATGCAGCTATCGCCACACCGTGTGCGTGCTGCGTCGGCTGTGCAGGCCGCTTGACAACGTAGTAGCCGCTCGCCTTGAGCTCAGCCGAGCAACAGCGGCCATCGCCATGCGCGCGCCCCGCTGACTCTGCAGGCCACTCAGCGGCGCAGCAGCTGCTCGCCTGCTGTCCATGCTGCCCGGTCTAGCAGCAGCCGCCACCGCAGCCTGGTGTGCGTGCTCCGCAGGCTCTGTCTGCCGCTTCTTGGCGCAGCAGCTGGCCGCCTTCTGCCCGGCCGAGCAGCAGCCACCACCAGGCACTGCGTTCTGTTGATGACAGCTGCGTGTCCCGCCCGCTCGGACTGGCGGCCTCCAGCACATGCGAGTGGTCGTGTGTCCCGTGCCTCAGCGACCGGGCAGGTCAGTGCGGAGAGTTGTGAGTGTCAGAGGGTAGGCATGAGACGCCGGGCGCAGCAGGCGGAGGCAGGGGTGGGCGGCGTCGTGCGTCGTGCGCGCAACAGCCCCAGCCCTCGCCATCGTGCAGCCACCTCTCGGTGATCGTTGGGGCGCAATCGATCGCCGCTGCGGTTTCTGACCTAGGACCTGTGCCCCAGCATGCACAGCACAGCAGCTCAGAAAGCTCAAGCAGCTCAAGTCACCTCTAATTTTCACGGCTTGCTTCCTGCCTCACCGACACCAGGCCTGAGCAGGGCCTGGCGAGGCGCGATGGCGCAAAAGCAGAAGCGGAGCTTGAAGCTTACGCCCTACAGCCAGCACGAGGATGCAGTGGCGTTCCTGGGCAGCCAGCTGGATCGGCGTGACGCAGAGGAGGTGCGAGTTGTGGGTGAAGTTCGAGCTGGCTGGGCGACACCGTGCCCATTCACTCGCCCCATTGGCGGGTAGAGCTGTGAGGTGCGGATAGAGTCGATTGCGCAGCGGCCGGGCCACGCCCTCAGCTGCGCGACGTCCGCACGACGCCGACGTGGGCGGCACCACTCTTGCCCAACACCGACTTGCTTAAAATTAAGCCAGCGGCCCCCTCCCACCCCTCGCGAGCAGCTGGAGGAGGACCTGAAGTATCAAGGCGTGCAGCCCGATGGCAAGACGCTGCTGTCCTTCCAGTCCAAGGAGGAGCTGCGGGCGGCTCTCGGCTTCAGAGTGGCGCTGGCAGACCGCGTCTACACCCTTGTGCAGCACGCCAAAGAGGGGGAGCAGGTGGGACGAAGCACGCGTTATTAAGGAAGGCAGTTGCAGTGTGTGTCTGTGGACGCTGTGCTTGTCGAGCGCCGCAGTCCGCACGTCAAAGCTGTTTGAAAGTCTGAACCCGCCCACCGACCCGGCTGGCGCTCGCTGCTCCCTGCCCTCGCCTGCAGGACGAGAATGCCGCAGGCAATGCAGACGAAGAGGAAGACGACCAGGATGAGGAGGAGGTGCAGCAGCCGGAGCAGCAGGCGCCGGAACAGCAGCGAGACGAGGAGATGCGGGAGGAGGAGGAGGAGGAGCCGCGCACTGAACCGTGCGGCGCCGCCGCCGCGCGGAGCCCGTCTGCGCCGGGCCCCTCTCGGTCCACTGGCGCCCGACGCAGCAGCCGCAGGCCGCTGGAGCGTCTGCGCTCCCCCGGCGCGGGCGCGGGCGGCTCGCGCATGCAGACACGACGGCAGGCGCGGATGAGCGCGCTGCGCTCGCAGCACGGCGTGGACGGCGAGGGCGCGTCGCCGGCGCCGGGCGGCTCGCAGGCGACGCTGAGCGAGGACGAGGGGGAGATGGAGTGGGCGGACGCGGAGGAGGAACTCAGCGGCGCGGCGGCGGCCGGCGCCGGCGGCGCGGCGGCCGCGGCCGAGGCGAAGGCGGAAGAGGAGGCGGAAGAGGAGGCGGAAGAGGAGGCGGAAGGGGAGGAGGAAGAGGAGCAGGAGGAGGAGGCACCGCAGACCAACCCCTACCGCGGCAGGGAGCTGCACTGGGAGACGAGAGCGCAGCGGGGCCTCGAGGACATATTCTCGCGCATGAGCGTGAACGAGGTGGGTGCGCTGCGCTGGCGTGCGCACTGCACTGCGTGCACTTGCCAGCGAGCCTGCACTGGCGCGCGGTGACACCAAGCGGGAGCGCGTGCGCCTCTCACGCACACCTCCGCCCGCTTGCACCCTCTTGCTCAACAGCTGGGGGAGCTGATCGAGAATGAGGACATCAACGACCGCTACCGCAAGGAGCTGCTGGGCAGCGGCAAAGGCGAATCGTACAAGCCCCATGCTCGGTGGGTGAAGCGGCGTGCCGGCAGGGTGGCTGTGCTTTGGCGGTTGCTGGCGGTTGCGGTGGCTGGCGGTTGAATTGGATCAATGCGCTTTGTTTTGCCCATGAGATGCGCCAGCATGCCTGCCCGTGCACTCTGCTACGCATGCCTGCCATCCCCTGTCGCCGCACTTGTGCACCTCCCTTCTCTCACCCTAGTTGCTGTGCCACCTGCGCCCCAGGGCGGGCCCCATCGCGCGCAAGCTGGCGGAGCTTATCGTCACAGGCACCACCAAGGGGCAGCGCAGATACGACCGGCGCAACGACGAAATCAGTGCGTGCAGTGGGCCGGGCAGGCCCGTCCGCTCGTGCGCCCCGGGTGCCACGCGCCCATCCCTTGCCCCCTCCATTGCCCCCTCCACATGTCACCCTGCTCCCCGCCCGCTGGCCTGCAGACGCGATGAGCAAGCAGGGCGTGATGGATCTGCTCACCGAGTATTGCCTCCCCGCAGTCAGGGCCCACATCAATGACTTTCTCAAGCACCAGTTCAACGTGAGGAGCGCATGCACGCCTGCTGGCCTGTGCCCCCGGCCACGCTGTGCCAAACCGCAGCCACAGGCATGCGCGCCTGCGCCGTATGAGGCGCCATTGCATGTGCGCTGCGCCGAGCACGTCCCCTCCGTGCTGCCCCGCAGGCCATGCCGCGCCGCAGCAACCCCCTGCAGTTGCTGTTCAAGGTGTGGAGCGAGCCGCGCCCCTACCCACCCGACAGGGTGAGTGCGCTCTCCCTGCCGCTCTCTTTCCGCCGCAGAGGTTCCCTCGCAACCACTCGTGCAGCCCATGCACCTCGGGCGCAGTGCGCGGCCCCCTTCTGATGCCAGCCTGCGGGCGGTGAAGGCCCTCTGTCGCCACCTGCAGGTCGCCCTGGGCACCCTGACCGTGCACCACCACACAATCACCGCCGACACTGCTGCTGGCAAGGAGCTGATCGATGCGATCACCTCCCCAGACACGATGGTCCCCATGCGCATTGTGCACGTGCGCGGGCGGTGACTGGCGGCTCTGCGCGCTGCGCTGTGGTGCGGTGCTGGAACGCTGCAACTCCTATGGCACTCCGCGCGGCTCAGCTGCTGCGCCTCTCGCACTCTGCTGCCCTGTCGCTTCCTGCAGGCGGCGTTCGTGAACTCAGACCTGAGGCTTGTGAGGGTGAGATGGGGTTGGGGCATTGGTGTGGCCTGCCTGGCCTGCAATTTGGATACAGTCCAGGTCTGCAGAACGGGTGGCGCAGGGTTGGCGTCGGCGCCAACAGTGTCCGGCCGCACGCCCTTGCGCAGGAGGAGGGGCGCGACGTGGACCAGCTCGTGAGCGACCTTGCCTGGCTGCACGAGAACAACCGCCTGTCGGTGAGCAGAGGGTGGCCAGATGGGGCGGCAACCCGGCAGCGCCATGCGCCAGGCACATGTGAGTGCACTCAGATCACACTGCTCATTAATCTAATTGCCTCGCCTCCCTGCCCTCCCTGCTCAGGTGCGCTGCTCGTTCAACAACATGTCGGCGGTGCGCCGCCTCACACTGCACGTCGCGCGCACGCTCAAGGCGGGCGACGACCGCTGGGAACAGGTGACCGCGGTCTCGGGCGTGGGAACCGACGCCGACGAGTACGGCCAGGAGGGTGAGTTGGCTGGCAGGGCCCTGCTGCCTGTGGCGCGTGCTGACTGATTCGCAGGGTCACTGGTGGCTGACCTGCTGGTGGCGCGTGCTGGACTGCGATGCCGCGCGCCCCACTCCGCTTTGCCGCGCGACCCCTGGCGTGCCTGCTATCGCCCTGCATCACCTCCCCCGCGCGGCCCTGCGTTCCCTCGCAGAGCTGCGGAAAGTGGACATTGCAGGCCTGCTGCTGGAGCTGGACGGCTTCGCCGACACCCCTGCTGGCGAGGCGCTGGCGGCCCTGCGCGCCAAGCATCAGGTGCGCAGGGGCGCGGGCGCGCACCGGGCAGGCAGCGATGCAGGAGGAGAGGCATTGCGCGATGCCTCTCGCCCTCTGTGGCCGGCGGTGCATTGGGACGCCTGCGCCACGCCCACCATCACAGGCGGTGGAGGCGCAGCTGGCAGCACTCAAGGTGCCCAATCAGCTCAGCTTGCACGAGCCCATGACGCTGCATCACGTGAGCTGGGGGCAGTGCAGAGCTGGAGCTTTGGTTTAGGGCAAGCAGGGAGAGTGACGGCCCGGTGTGCTCGCTGTGCTGCTGGGGCGGCGGCTGGATATGGCCTGATGGCTCTTCCATTCTGTGCCCCTCCCTGCCCCCAGTTTGACCGCGTGCTGGCAAAAGTGGAGGACAGGGTGCTGCCGGCGGTGGATGAGGAGTTGAACGTAAAGCTGGACGAGGTGGGTGGCTCAAGGGACGGGTGCAGACTCTGCAACTCGCGCCCCAGCACACCCTCCCCAGCCCGCCGGGCCCAGCCTCCCGCTTGCTTTCCTGCGCCGCCCCCGCCCCTGCACTGCAGGTGATCAAGCCTGCCATGAAGCTGCTGCCGTACCAGCGCCGCACCGTAGGCTTCATGCTCGAGGTGCGTGTGCCGATTGTTGGGTGCTGTTGTGTCCTGCAGCAGCGGAGGGAGGCAGGGTGCGCAGAGGGGAGCCGCAGCGGAGGGACGCGATGCGCGCAGAGGGGAGCCCTGCCCCAATGGCTCGACCACCACGCGCCCACTAGCTGCTGCCTGCAGCGCGAGCGCCAGGAGGGCGGCGCTGCGTCGAGCTACTGGGTCAAGTTTGGCCTGCCCGAGAACCCGGGTGGGCCATGGAAGCGCTGCAGGTTGCTCGGCGGGTGTGGCGCTCGCAACACCTGGTGCAACGCAGATGGGCAGGAAGGTGCTGGGAGAGGTTACATGCCACTGCTGCTCCCACTGCGCGCAGAGCTGACGGCATATGCGTCGCCCGTGCTCAACCAGGCGAGCGGGTGGGGCGGTGGCGGAGCAGAAGCAAACGGCACCATTGCAGTCACGGCATCGTTCGGCCGATCAGCAAAGTCACACATGGGTCTCGAACAGAAACAACTCATGCCCCATTATGCTGCTGGAACCTGGCCTCTGGCTGCGCAGATCCGGATTGGTATCTCCAAGCTAGAGATGGAGCAGACGCTGGGCGCCACCGGCGCGACAGGCTTTATCGCGCTGGAGTTGGGGATCGGTGAGCGCGGGGCGGTTAATTGGGGGAGGGGGGGCTGCATGGAGTTTTGGCGCCTGCTAGTCAGGCGATGTTTGCCGACCATCCCAGCCCAGCCGTCAAACGCAGCGCGCCAGGCGCAGCATTGCCGCGGCGCGCACTGCCAGTGAGCGTACAAGTGCATGCCGCCCCTGCCCTGGCACCCCCTCCCCTTGCAGGCAAGACCGCCTGCGCGGTGGCCGCCATGCTGCTCCACCGCGAGCCTGCCGGCTGGCGCAAGCTGCACAAGACGTGGCGCGAGCCGACCCTGGAGGATTACATGCACGGTATGGTCGACGTGAGTTGCCGCAGTTGGCTGTGTGTTATGCTGTTTGATGAGGCCGTGCAGCTGTGGTCGACAGGGCGATGGCGCTATGCGGCCGGGTCGAGAGTGCTGCGACCGGCACGCGGCCGCATGGCGCCTCGTGCCGCACGCGACCCCTGCCCCGCGCCTTCCTGTCGCCCTGTCCTACTGCAGAACGCGCCCCGCGGCGGCACGCTGGTGGTTGTGCCCTCGTCCATTGTGGAGCAGTGGGCGAACGAGATTGAGAAGACCGCCAACCGCGACCTGCGCGTGCTCATGTGGCAGGTGTGCGCCAGAGCAGCGGGAGACGGCCAGCATGCCCGGCGGCCGTCAGTGGGGGACGGTCAGCAGGGGGGCCCGCCAGGGCGGCAAGGAGGTGCCGACCCGGGCCAGGGACCAGCCGCCCTGGCGCGTCCATGGCCGCACCGCATCCACCTGCCTCACCTCGCCCCTGCTGCTCCTTTCCTCTTCGACAGAACGGCGGCACCAAGGGCAGCCCCGAGAAGAGCTTGTCCGCCCGGGAGCTGGCCCGCGACTACGACGTGATCATCACCACGCCACAGGCGCGCTTTCTTCCTTCCTGCCCCCCGCCCGCCTGCCAGTTTGGATCAGCGCCGCAGGCTGCTTTCTCCCCTGTCCATCGCCCACCCGCCACCTTGCGGCTGGCCGCGCCCACCCCGCCATCGCGCTCCCGCCCTCCCTTGTCCGCCCTGCAGATGGCCGCCAACAAGCAGGTCCTGCACCACATCTACTGGTGGCGTGTCATCGTCGACGAGGCCCAGCTCAACAGCGGCGGCTTCCTGGCGGACCGCGAGCACAGGTGTGGGGAGGGGTGCGGGGGCATGGCCGAGGGATGCTTCCGAGCGCGGCGGCAGCGGGCCGCGCGCCCGCGCCCGTCGGGCGAGCAGCGCGCCGTGCGCCTCGCTGCGCACGACGACTGCCTCTGTTGTCCCCCCTGCGATGCAATCCTCTACTAGGTGGCTGGCTGCGCACCGCTGGATTATGACAGGAACACCGGTGAACGCGACGATCGACACCATCGCGCCCTCGCTCGAGTTCCTGTGCTTCGGCGGCTAGTGAGCGCCCTCTCCCACGCCGCTCTCCCTCGCCTCTCGCCGCCGCGCGGGAGGCGCATGTGCGGCCGTGTCAAGTTGACACTGCCAACGCCTGCTCCGCGGTGCATGCCTCGCGCCCTTCTCCTGAAATTGCCGTGTCGACATTCCTTTCCCACATCCCACCTTGCAGCGACGCCGCGTTCAAGTTCCTCCCAGCCACCATGCTGCATGTGCTCAACACGGCAATGGTGCGGCCCCGCTGCTGCGGCGGTGGCGCTGCCCCCGCGCTGCCTGGCCGCGGGTGCAGCCATCCCATCCTGGACTGACCTTGCTATCCCACCTCTCCCACCTTGTGCACTTCCCAGGTGCGCTACACCAAGCGCGGCTCCGTGGATGGAGTTCCCAACTGGGACAAGCCGGAGCCGATCGAGGAGACCATCTACGTGAGTGGGGCATGGTGGTGTGACTTGTGGTGAGGTGCGTGAAGCGTGGTGAGGTCGGCACCCGTGCAATGCCGGGACCCCGACCTGTGGCGTGCGCCCGACCCCAGCCTCGCCCTGTACGCCTCTGCCTCGCCATCCTTCGTCAGTGCTCCCTCAAGCCGGCAGACGCCGGCCACTACCGCGAGCTGGAGCGCGAGCAGGCAAGCCATGTCTGCCGGCTCGCGCATGCTGGCGTGGCTGCGGCGCCTTCCACCGCGAGGCGTAGGCGCGCTCCGATGGGCGCCTGCCTCCTCCGTTTGCCTGGCCGCCTGCAGGCCGGCACCTTCCGCCAGAATCTCATGCAGGCGGGCTTTGACATCTCTGGCCAGCACTATCCCCACCGCCACGACCTCCGGGGTGCGCCGGGGAAGCAGCTGGCATGACAGTGCATGCCCCCCCGCTGGCATAGCTCGCATGCACGAGTCTGCTCCTCGGATGTTGTTCGCCCGCGCCTGCGCCCCTCACGCGCCCGCCTTGCACTCTGCGCCCCATCCTGCGCTCCAGAGGGCTGCGCCGACTACGAGGAGTGCCTGCGCACCCTGCGCTGCCAGGGGCGTGGCAAGAACAAGGGCATGCTGGTGCGGGCGGGCAGGGTGGCTTGTAGTGCTGCTGTGTGCTGGGGGGGCCCTGTACGAGTGCATGCTGCGCACGCTCTAGCACTGCGCTCCCAGCATCGAGCAGCGCCTGAAGAGACGACCCCTGCATGCGCCCCTTCGCAGGCGCTGCGGCGCCTGATCGAGCCGCTGCGCTCAGCGGCCTCGGGCGGCCTGGAGCACAAGGACTTCAACCACATGGTGAGTGCAATTGTTCGTTTCAGATAAGGGAAAACGTGTGGGGATGGGGGCCACCGCCTTGGGATGCGAGCAGCTGGCCCGGCCCCCTCACGCGCCGCGCCCATTCTTCACGCTCCTCGATCGTGCAGTACTACGATGCGACAGTCGGCATGATGAAGCCTACCATCAGGTGGGGCGAGGCTGCGCCGCCGTGCTCTGGCCCGGCAGGGGCGGCCAGCGCTGGCGCACGCACACCCTGGCGCTCCACCCGTCGCCCGTCGCGCGTGGGGTCCCGTCTGACGCGACCTCCCCCTCCCCCGCAGGCACTTCACCTCCAAGGCCGCCGCCTGCGTGAAGCACATTGTGGAGTTCCGCCGCGACAACCCGCAGACCAAGGCAAGGGCACAGTGCAGGGGGGCGACGATTGATCGCGGGCTGCACATCTGGGGGGGGGTGGGGGACTGCCGCAGGCTGCAGATCCGAGGGGTGCAGCTGGAGGACGGGGATTCCTGTTTCTAGTCAGGGGTTGCTTCGGGCATCGCCAGGCTGCTTTCAGCACTGCATTGCGTGGGAGCCTGGCTCCCACCAAGCTCCCCTCCCAAGCTCACCTCCCAAGCTCACCTCCCGCTTTGCCCCTACTCTTTGCCCGCATCAATGCGGATGGCCTGCAGTGCCTCGTCTTCTCTGGTGAGTGCTGCCTGGAACAGCCATGCGCCATGGCAGTTAGTTGGGGGTTGTCGGGAACATGGAGGTAAAAATGGCGGCAATAAAATGAAAAAAAAATGGCGGCCTGCAGGTGCCCCGCCTGTGACCAGGCAGGGGTCCCCAAGAGCACGCGCTGCTCCCTAATGCCCCAAGACCACTGCCTCCCCAATCGGCCTCTGGCGCCTCCCACCTGCAGAGTACCCCACGGCCCTCGACATCATCGGCCGCATGCTGGAGGAGGTCGGCCTGCAGCACCGCAAGCTGACTGGCGGCACCTCCGCGCGCGGCAAGGCCATCAAGGTGGGAGCCGCCGGCGGGGGCCGGGTGCGCGACGCGGGCTGGGCTTGGCGCTCAGGTGCCGCGGCCCTTTGCCGGCCCCTCCCTGCCGGCCTCCTCGCGCCGGGGCCCAATGTGCCGTCCTCTCCCTTGCGGCGCTCGCTGGCCCCCGGTGTTGCCTGCCCTCCCGCAGATGTTCCAGAACGACCCGCCCACCGTCGTCTTCCTGCTCACGCACCGCTCCTCCGGCGCGGGCCTCACGCTCACTGCCGGCAGGCACATCGTGCAGCTCGAGCCGGTGCTCAACCCCAGCTTTAAGCGGCAGGTGGGTGATTGCTCACTCGCACTCCCTTGTTGTGCCCTACTGTAGAGTGTGGGTCGCAGCCGCTCGTGCGCGGTGCGCTGCGGTGTGTGCCGTGGCTGGTGATGCTGGAACTGCTCCGTACACAACATAACGTGCACCTGTGCATAAAATGCACCTGTGCTCCTGTGCTGCCGACATGAGAATGCTGGGCGGGGGTGCGCGCCCGCTGTGCCCTCTGCTCCCGCTGCGCCCTCTGCTTCCGCTGCCGCCACAGGGCTCGGACCTTGCGTGTCCCGTCTCAGCTGCCCCGCCCGCCCTTCCCGCTCTCCTGCCTGGCGCAGGCCATCGGGCGCTCCAACCGCATGGGCCAGGAGCACCAGGTGACGGTTACGAACCTGGTCATGCGCGGCACGATCGAGGAGCGGCTGGAGGTGGGCTTGGCGCCTCCCTCCTTGCCGCCAATGCCTAGCGCCGGTTGCTGGCATGGCTTGGCCCCTCTGCTGCCGGCGTGTCGTGGCGCCCCCGGCGTCTCCTTGGGCCGCCCCTGACGTATGCCGCAATTGGCCGGTTTGAGTCTTCATGCGCGCAACACACGAGGCGAATTCTATGCTGATGCTGTCAATCGCTGCGCAGGTGTTCCTGGAGCGCAAGCAGGCGGCCAAGGAGCTGGCGCACGCGACGCAGCAGGACGAGGATGAGGAGGACGAGGAGGAGGGGCGCTCCACGCTCGCGCAGGTTGGGGGCAGCGGGAGCTGTTGCGGGGGGCGTGCATCAGGGGCAGGCAAGCTGGCCCGTCTGCGCGAGTGCCCGGCTGCTCGGCTCTGCAATGGCCGCTTGCCCGGGGCCGGCAAGTCTGCGCGTGTGCTCAGCCGCTCGCCCCTGTGCCGCTGTGCCCGGTGTGAACGCAGGACAACGCCGTCTTCAACAACGGCCTTGACAAGCTTTCGGAGCAGGTGCGTCGTGCGGGCAGCAGCAGCGTCGAGCGGCAGCGCCGGGACCTCAGCCACTTGGGAAGCAGTGACCGCTGGTCGGGGCCCGCAGTGCTGGCCACGTCTGCCTCGCTCCACACACCTGACCACCCCCTGCCCTCCACCCCTCTGGCCCTTTGCACGAGTGCAGGACTTGTATGACCTCCTGATCAAGCCCAAGAGCGCCTTCTTCGCCACTGGCGCGGCAGGTGCGCAACAGCGAGCGCGGCCGCCGCTGGCTCTCATGCACCCTAGTAGCAACCAGGGACGCAGCACGCAGCACCCACCTGGCCGCCCGTCTGCAGCGTGCGCGCCCGACTGTGCACTCTGCTGTGCCTGTGTAGGCGTCAAGCCCGACCCGGAGGCGCAGCGGCAGCAGGGGCAGGAGGGGGAGGCGCTGCCGCCGCCGCCGCAGGTGAAGCCAGACCCCGAGCGCTGGGGCGAGGAGGAGGAGGACGCCAACTACTGAACGGCCAGCCCTGGCCAGCGTCCCCCGGCAGGAGGTGCCAGCGGTGGGCAGTGGGCGGCGGCGGCCCCGCCCTGAGCGGGAGCGGCGCGGGCGGGCAGCGCATCGCCAGGCGGGCGGCGCCCGTGCCAGGGCGGCACCCGTCCTGGCAGTGTACATCAGCAGACCAACAGCAGACCGACAGAACACGCAAGCAGCAGCAACAGACGACAGCACGCCTGCAGCAGGCCTGACTTGTAGGCAGCGGTGGGCAGGACAGCACTGACAGCAGCAGTATCAGCACCAACAGACCGAGAGACCTCCGATCAGTGCGTTTTGTGTTTGCTAGCGCCAGTGGCCGGTGCATTTTGTTTTCGCGGTGAATTGTGGGCTCTGAAGTGCCCATGGGTGCACTGGCATGTAGCAACAGTGGTAATAGACGGCACGACAACAGAAGTCGTCAGAACGAGCGGCAGCGGCGCTGCTAGTAGCACAATGGGCCGTGGCAGGAAAGTGGAGTGGTGCACACGCCGCAGTGCTCACTGCACCTTGAAGCGCCCCCACAGCGCCCGCTCTTCTGCCACATCCATCGCAGCCTCAATCCCAGCCCTCCAGGCCTGGTACGGCACGTTCTGCCAGTCGCCGTCACCTCCCACGCCCCAACCAGCGCCGCCGCCCTCCCCGCCGCCGCGCAGCAGGCCGGCGCCACCCCAGCTGCCAAACAGGCCGCCAAAGGGCCCCGCGCCGGGGGCGGGGCTGCAGAGCACCAGCCGCGCTTTCTCGCCGTATTCCTGCTGCACTGCGCTGCACACGTCTGCCAGTTCGTCCACCAGGCCCAGCGCCCGCGCCTGCCGCCCCGTCCACGCTCGTCCGCTGAACAGCTCGACTTCGGGCCCCGACAGCCGCGCGCCGCGGCTGTCCTTGACGCGCTGCAGGGAGGAGCGGGCAGGGGCGTTGGCGCGGGGGCACTCGAGAGGAGGGCGCGCACAAGAGAACGGCGGGCTCTGCATGCAGCTGCGCGACTGGTGCGGGCGACGCCCTGTGAGGCCCACTGCCAGGGCCCAGGAGCCAGCCAATGTTAAATATAGCGCTGAACCAATGTCAAATGTACCCCCACGCACAGTCAGCACACACGCACACCGCTCACCTGCTTGAAGGTCTCGTGCAGGTCGCCCATCAGGGACCGCAGCCGCGCCTCCTGCTCAGGCTGCAGGCGGCGGCAGGCGGAGGCGGGCACGGCGGCCAGGCGCGTGGGAGGGACGTGCCGCATGCGCGCATGCCACACGCAGCCATGCTGCGGTCGCGGAGTTGTGGCGCCCAGCCACCCAGCCGCCCCACACGCCTGGACAGGCAGGAAGGGGTCCAGCTGGGCCTTGGCCTCGCCTGCTGTGTACACCCGCCGTTCCACGCCCACGCGCGCCAGCGCGTCGGGCGCGCCAAAGGTGGCGGAGATGACGCCTGGGTGGTGTGGTGTGTGTGGGGGGGGTGGGGGTGGGG